>CAWLAL010000265.1:0-27835 GCA_963854785.1 Vaccinium vitis-idaea | reverse complement strand
CCGAAACAACAAGTGCCGAAGGTACAAGTAGGACACCCATTGAATGGACGTAGAAAGCCTTGGCCATACATTGGCACACTTGTAGAGTGGTTTGGTTTTACACTACATGCACCTCGACTCCTTCACTTCAATGATATTGCCCATCAGCAGTTTCGTAGGATGATCCAGTAGGTAGTAGCCGTTATAGACTATTGGCCCTATTGGCTCACTCACATTTTCCTTGCTCACTTGCTGTAGGCGACAACATTGAGGAGAAGCCTCCCTTCGATGTTTGGCGGCCCAGTCTCCTCGACGTAGCACTGCCCATATGCCTTGACCTTGTAATACGTATCCAATGGGAAGCCCCGTTGGTTGTAGAACTTTACTCGGAAGAAGGAAGTAGTTGGTGAGCTCCCCGCCATTTTGGGATCAAAATTTGCGGGTCGTTGCGATTGAAGGGTGAACCGGACTCGAGCGCTATCTCCGTGGAGCATCGTCATTTGGTACTGGAATTTGGTAGTGTCGGCCGGTGTATCGATGAAAGAGAGCTGGTCATCCTTATTGAAGACAGAGACCAATTGATTCCCGGCTTCTAATGGAATAGCGCAATTCCAGTACCAGCACCTTTCACACTTGGCAAGGCCTGCGACGTTATCGACGGCGCGAGCAGCGTGGAAGCAGACGATATAGCAGGCTAGGCCGAGAAGGTATTGAATAGTGTGCATCTTTGGGCAAGGGAGGGGAAGAGAGTACGGGTCAGGGTGCGACTTGGGATGGAATTACACCAAGGCGACCCGTTCCGCGAAATGCCCCTCTTCCTGATGCATCTTTGCGTCGGCCCTTCCTCTCCGCCACCACCCTTCTGATATTTCTCACATTTACTCGCCGCCTACGCCCAGCACACAATCGGAACATAGGCCTCCTTTTCAAACTCTCAAAAGCGGCGCCGTTATCACAGACTAGCTCGAGGAAAGCAACAAGAAATGGGCAAATTCTTGAGTAGAGAAACGTTACAGACATCATTCAGGAGGACTACATTGCATGACCCGTACAGGCTCCCCTCGCCTCTAAGCTGGAATAGTGTTCATGACCACGACATTTACAATGTAGTGATTGTCGATATTGGGTGGATTGTCAATGACGAACCTACACTTTTCATGCCCACGCAGCCAGAGAATCGTCTCATGCGCTATCCCCCTTCGATCAAAGAGATGGATCCGGTACCTCGAAGTCTGATCGGCCGAATTCGGTGGTGCGCCTCTTGCACCCACTTTAAAGTTGAGCAGGGTGAACTCCATTGCTGCGGGTGAAATGGCACTGACGGCCAGTCGGAACGAGGTCAAGTCGGCAAGGGCTGAATTCTGATACGTCTGCACTTGTCCCCCTGGTTCGGTGGGTCCTACCGAGAAGAGTTGGTAGCGAAGACCAGCCTTGTCGTCAAACGATTCCGAGGGTGCCACGACGCATCGCAGCACATCGGGTGGGGGCGTCGTCGAACGTGTCAGCATCGCCTCGCGTGTGTGTGTGCACGATGGTGCCATAGCCAAGAGGCAGGCAAGCAGGGCGAGGGCATTTAGCAGAATCATGATGGGAGAAGAATACGTGAAACAAGAAGGCAGGAAACGGCGAGTGCCATTTCTGCAGTCCGTGGCACTGCGCCTTCTATCTAAGGCACACCAACCTCCGCAGCGGGGCGCAAAGCCAAGTGAAAGTCGACCGGCTCGTCTCGCTGCTGGACGGGGAAGGATAGACGTACGATCAAATTAAAGAGGCGACACAATGTAATGACATCAAGCAATGGCGCCCATGACGAGCTGTACAGCCTCTTGACTCTGACCTCGTGCTGTGAGTTCCATTGTCACACCTTCGCCTTTGCCCGCAAAGGTCATTCGACATCTGGCCAGGACGTTCGAATTTTGAGGGACAGTCACCACGCTTCCGGAAAGATTGAGCGTGTGAACAGTCATTGAGGCGGGTAGATCTGAACCTCCCAGTGCTTGCATGCCAAAGAGGTCAACAAGCGTCGCACAAGCCGCTGTAATCGGAAGAAAAAAAGTCAGTCGTATTCAAGCCTTGTACAAGGCGAGACAGCTCACCCTTCAGGCTCTCCAATGCAGTCAGAGCAAATGTCTCAGTGGCAGTGTGCTCCTTGCCCAGCGCTTCCCACTCGTTGGTCCAATCGGCCCACCTCTCTTGGACATAATCGCTGACGCCCAGTTCCAGCTCAGACGTCTCGTACTGATCGTCGTAGCCTGCCTCCTCTGCCTCTCCAGTAGTTGGATCCACTTCGCGACTAAGGAACCGCAAGGTATTTGTTAGTGTACCTTGCGGGAATGCGTTGCTGCCTTCATCTCGGGTGAAGGAGACATAGACCACTCCGCTTGGCTCTGCCTGTGTGAGCGAGTGACTCTCGACGATTAAGTCTTCCGTCAAGCCAATTTCGCTGGCCCCTCCCACCACGACGGCTACACTGTCCAGCACTGTGTCAGGTAGTGTATTTGTAATGTTGTACTGCAACACAATGTGCTCGGCAAAGATGTGGGTGACTGCCGACACGACGTATTCGGTCTCTCGTTCGGTCAGCTCCACTGGCGCCTTTGAACTCTTGAGCAGCTTTCCATAGCTCTGGAAGTCGGGAATCTGTGCCATCTCAGCAGCATAGCTATCTTCTTTGCCGGCATGCGCCGCGCCGCCTCCGTTGCTAGCAACAGCACCTCCAACCAGCGTTCCTGGCCCGGTACTTGGACCTGCATTTTGACTCTCGCTAGCCATAGCCACCTTGCTAGCTGCCTGATTCTTCGCCTTGAGCTCTTCCTGTCGTTGCTCTTCTCTAGTGATTCGAGGGACTTCGGACACATCAAACACCTTCATCGACGATGTTGAATCTTCCACGTACGTCTGCAGACTGGACTCGAGTGCAGACAGCTTATACATGCTATCCTTTTGGTCCAGACGACTGGCCAGATGACTCTGACTCAATACTCGCAGATTCATGGCCGCTCGATCTCGTACCTCATCGTCGACGTCGTCCAGGCATCGCTCCAGCAGAGTTGTGATCCGCGCCTTGAGACTAGTATCTTGCAGTCCAAACTTGACCAGACTGTTCACAGCGGCTGCTCGTACAATAGCATTTTCCAAAATGACCCGATTGTAGATGTATCGGATGTACTTGTGAGGCTGGTTCATCTTTGGTCCTTCCACACCCAGCAGGTGCAGAATGCGAACACTCAGCTTAGTGAACTCGCAATCCTCGATGAATTCGCAAAGATGAGCCAAAGCAGCCTCCTTGCAATCTCCAATGAACTGAATCATGTCAAAGATGGCTTCCACGACGGCACGCTTGAAGTCGTATCCGCCTTCATCCCGCAAAACACCCGACAAGAACGAAAGCATCGTCGTCTGCTTGGACGGAAATTTGAGGCAAAGACTGCGAATGGCATCGACGACGATGACCTTGAATTCATCGCTAATCTCGGCCATGAAACCGCTGATCTGCTTCATCAGCCGATCTACTGAAGCCTCATTGCCTGTCTTGAGAAGCGTGGTGATGGCATATGTGGCCACACTTCGATTAGTGTCGGTGATGAGAGCCTCCATGTCAACGTTGCACGTCTGTACCGCGGCAGGGTTGCTCTGAGCCAGCTTGGCCAGAGTACGGATAGCTGCAAACTTGAGGGTCGACTTTGAAGATGACAAAAAGAGTTGAAGTACGGCAATGGGCTTGACAAGTTCGCCTGCTGTAACGCCTCGCAATTCGCAGATGACTCGAGCAGCTTCGTAATTGACCATGTCTGATTTGTGTCGCAGCCAGCCTTCGAGCATGTCGAGCATGGCAGGGCGTAGGTTGGGATCGTCTTCGGCTACCTTGGCAGCATACCGGACCAGCATGCATACGGCAAAAGGGTTTCGTAGAGTTGCCTTGCTAGTGCTTCCCATTTGCTGAACGAGCTTGGTGACAGCCATTCGATCGCCCTGTCGAATGAGGTAGAGAAGGCCCAGAGCGTGGTATTGCGTGATGTAGCTGCTGCTGGGAATGGCTGCATAGCTGCTCTGATATTGGCCTCCTTGCTGCTGTCCTCCCCAGCCCAGATAGCTTCCCGCACCCCCAAAGCCACCTCCACCGCCTCCCCCACCGCCAGACGTCTTTGCAATGATGGCCTCCTGTGCTTCGTTTCCCCATCTGCGCACGACATCTCGTGCGGCGACTTGCAACTGATAGGCCGAGACGAGAGCAGCAGAGGAAATGGACGAGTTGCGGTCGACAATGGCAGACTTGAAGAAGCGCTCGAGACCTTGAACCATGGAGGGCTGCAAGGAGGGTCAGCCAAGCATACACTCTGACAGACGGAGGCACTCACATCGACGACTCGGCTGAGAGCACGAATGGCGTTGGGTCGATAGATGACTTCGGTATTGGGCTGCATGTCCTTCATGATCGACGCCGTCACCATGATAGTGTCGTCAGCTAATGGGCAGAGCGCCTTGATGGCCAAGTAGACCATTTGTCGCAGAGCAGGCTGATATTTGATCTAAGAATTAGCATGCAAATGATCGTGTAGCGCGCCAGCAGTACTCACGTCCTTGTGCTGGAAGAGCTTCGTAGCACCGAAGAAGAGAGTCGTTGCCTCTTGCCGATTGAAGGTCTCGCCATTATACAAGAGGTATATGACCTTCGTGAGCAAGATGCGACACTTGCGAGGGCTGATTGGTGTCTCATTGAACACTCGAGCTTCCTGAATGACCGATGTCTATTATGGACGAAATCAACATCAGCTATCGCCTGCCTCCTCGCTTTTGACAACTCTACCCACCTTGTCCTGATAGAAAGACGAGACACCCGTCTCTTCGTCCTTTTTGAACGACATGGCGTCGCCCGCAGTGCTATCGGATAGTTGTGAGAGGTGTATCCAAGCCTCCGAGCTCTGATCCTTCGCAAGTCGCCAACACGTAGAGCTCTCAAGGACAGCAACAGGCTCAAGCCATGTGGCTCATAGCTCGACACGTGTGTCTTATGCGGGCGGCTTCTCGCGTCAAAGTTGATAGCTACAGAAGCTACTCTCCCTCGCCTCCTTTTCTACCCCGTCTTGCTCACTACTTCCTCCCACTGAAGCTAAAGCACTCATTTTTGCCGTCCGCTTTGTCTCTTACTCTTGTGGATTTATATTCGGCCTACTTTCAGGTTGATTAGCACTTCTCAAGTTTCCATCGTAAGGGCACACGGAGACGCAAGCATTTCAAGTCTGGCTAAGAGAAGCAGGAAGAGGAACAGTCGTCTACTTCTCACGGGCTGTAGATTGAGGCGACTCTGTCATTCTTGGCATCAAGCTCTCTTGTAGATCATCAAAACTTTGTTTACTACTGCAAGTACCTTCGACAGTATTGAAACGTCAGCTAAACCGATTCGCAAACCTCACATCGCACTCCGAATAGTGGCAGTCTCACCGGGAACTCGCACTCGATCCATTACATAGGTTCTCAGTACCACCAAACATCGGCCTTCTTTAGACGTGGTCATCTTTAGTGTCACTTGCAGCACGATAGTGACGACTTTAGCAGCAAATTAATTTCGAAACGTCGAATTAAGACCGGCACACCAGGTGAGATTTTGTTCCGCAATGGCTGTAGAGGTTAGAGCGAAGTTGGGGCGAGTCAGAGTGCGAGAATGGATCCGAGTCTCACTCGCGAAAGGGAAGGCGGCTACCTTGCACCTCAACACGATTGTCGCCGTGTGATAATTAGCTGACGTCTGGTACCTTATTCCCCTTGAGCGCAGAGCAAGTCGCAATGCAGACGATCAAATGTACGTTCCGCATCTAGGCGAGGGAGTTGATGTGACTCTAACATGGTCTACTCTGGTCCTTAACAGGTGTCGTTGTAGGAGATGGTGCCGTTGGAAAGACATGCCTGCTAATTTCATACACGACCAATGCCTTTCCGGTGAGCAAAGTCGCGGGAATATGGCTCTTATCACACCGCTGATGTCGCGGCATAGGGAGAGTATATTCCAACAGTCTTTGACAACTATTCGGCTAACGTCATGGTGGATGGCAAGCCAGTCAGCCTTGGTGAGTTCGGGCAAGATGCAAATATGAAAAGGAATTGGCGCTGATTCTTTGACGTGTCGCAGGGCTTTGGGACACGGCGGGACAGGAGGACTACGATCGACTGCGACCCTTGTCGTATCCTCAGACGGACGTGTTCCTCATTTGCTTTTCACTCGTCAGCCCGCCCAGTTTTGAGAATGTCCGAACAAAGGTAGGTAGCCGAGGGAGGATCACAGTGACAAGATGAGAAAAGCTGACCATTGCCTCTTTCTTTGACAGTGGTGGCCAGAGATCAAGTGTGTAGCATCTATGTGCTTAATGTGAACGCAGACTGACCCTGTCTCCTCTCCCTGCAGTCACCATGCGCCCGACATTCCTATGATCTTGGTAGGCACAAAGTTGGATCTGCGAGATGACTCGGCGACGATAGAAAAGCTCAGGGAAAGACGGATGCAGGCTATTAGCTATGCACAAGGCAACCAAATGGCTCGCGATATTGGGGCCAATCGATACATGGAGTGTTCGGCCCTTTCACAAGTGGGATTGAAGGGCGTCTTTGACGAGGCCATCAGGAGCGTTCGTGAGTTTAACTTCATCAGATCGTAGAGGATAAAGGCACTGACTAACCCCCTCGTACAGTCGCACCGGCACCAATGAAGAGCAAAAAGAGAAAAAACTGTATTATTCTTTGATCTGTGGCCATTGGTCTCTATATTCACGCATTTCCGGTGTCATCTTTCCCCTGTAGTCTCTCTACTGTTTCTCCTAAATCTCATACATGAAAATTTTTGCCGCTGTGAGCGAGTGCTACTCTTGTTTCTACAAAGAATAAGATCGGAGCCAGTAAGTCATTCATTTGCGGATGCAAGAAATATCTAGTCTACAAATTGTTTGCGCTTTCGGCCATTGCTCTTTGGTGTATTGCTTGGACTCTCGTTCGTCGTTGGTTTGGAGGGGGAGGAAACATGCCCATTGCTCGCTGCCTTTTTGGGGCTTGCCTTTGACTTTGTAGGCGTAGCCGATGCTGCGTCCTTTTTGATCCCATTGACGAGTGTGGCAGATTTGCCATTTGGCAACGGTGTGGGACTAGCTGCCGAGATGCTTGCTTGCTTTTCAAACACTTTCGACAGGCCGGTAACGTCCATTTGTGACACCAGTCGAAGTCGGTTAAAGACGCTCGGCATCTGAGCAATTTCTTCCTTTGGTGCTTCATCATTGGCGTGATCTTGCTCCATCTTCTCCCCGTCCACTGGCATCTGGACGATTCGTTTGACTTCTTGCCGCTTTGGCAACATCTGCCCAATCATAGATCCATACAGAGCAGAAATCGGAGGCAAAAGGTGACTGGCGACGTCAAAGAGACATCCTCCAAGTGGGGAGCTGCTGCTGCTCTGAACGGCAATGCGATTCGCAGATTCGCCTGGTTCGGCCTGGTCTTGCGATTGCCGTGGTCCAATGAGCTCGTCGTATAGTGTTCTCCTCTTGATGGTCACTCCTCGCAGTGACTGGGGTCCGTGCCCCGAAAGAGGTGTTTCCTCTGCAGAGGTGAAACCCACTCTGACGACATCATAGTCACTCGTCAATGCAAAGAAGCAAGGTGTCGAAGGCGACCCTTGCTGTCTGTCGTTGCACACTTGTCGAATAGAAAGGGCAAGTCGAGTCTGGCGAGTATCTTCACGGCTCTGTGGTGAGCAGGATGTAGCGGTGGTCCAGGTGCGCTGCCGTGACAACAGACAGAATCTATCGTCCCCTTCAGCAATGACAAAGTCGGCTTCCACTTCCATTTCCCAGCTCACTTCGCCAAAGACGATGTCCCACACCACTACGTTGCAGTCCGATAGTGCCACAATGTAACGACCTCCCCTGCCAGCAAAAACGATTCCCCGGCTTTTTCCAGTCGTAGGGATCACCTGCTGCAATGAGTTGGATAGTGGCTCCCACAGTGTGACGCAGCTGTCGTGCGAGACAGCAAGGAGCGATCCATTGGGCTCCCAGCACGCTTCTGCAATGGGCAGCTGGCGGTAATTGAATGTGCTTCTCATGATCCAAAATTCCTCTTTCCGGGCGCCCTTGACTTGCTGTTCCACCTTGCGCCAAGTCCTCACCTGATGGTCAGCACCAGTCGTGACAAGGAGAGGCGCACTAGTGCTGCTGCGAACGTCGGGGCTAAATGCCATCGACGAGACCTTACCACCTTTGTGAGGCTCCTCGATGCGGCTACTGAGGGTGAATGACTTTTGCCTGGCATCCCACTTCCACACCTTCAAGGCGAGCTCTGCATTTCCTCGGCTCTCTACTGTCGCCATCCAATCGCCAGCAGAAGAAAAGGACACTCTGTCTACTCGGGTCGGCTCCAATGGGACGGCATCCGGACGACTGACTCGATTCGATGGCAGAACCTCCATCTGTGAAACCAGTCGATCAGCCTCTACGTCGTAGAATTGAAGACTGGAGGCGTGGCCTGCATTCATGACCAAGTTATGAGTCTTGGGATGAATCGCTAGGGGGAACGATGAATGAGAAAGATAGTCTTTGCCTACAATCTGCCGAGATGAGTCGATGAGAACTTGCGAGATGATGCGATTGGGTTTGAGATTAATCGCCGACACAAAGGCGATGCTCCCGTCGGCCAACGAAGCCACGTACTCCTCTTCCTGCCCCTCTTTACTTTCCACGACAGAGATTGTCTCTATACTCGCACCCCCTAGTCTTGGCACGTACTCTCGATTTTGCGTGGCAAGCTGCCAGAGTACCATGACGCTCTCCTCCCCTCCAGACAGCAAGTTGGCCCCATTGGGGGAGAATGTCAAAGCAGAGACGGCGTGGGCGTGCCAGTGTAAGAGCACGCTGGGGGCCACTTGCAGGCCTTTTAAAGCTTTGCTTTTCTTTGCACCTTCATCGAGAAAGTACCACAAGCGAATCTGCCCAATAGCGTCTCCCGTTGCAAATGTGTTGCTCTCGGGGTGAAAGGCCAGACAAGTCAAGACCTGATCCGAGATGACCTTTGTGAATCCATCCTTTAGCGCTTCTGTATGAGCGACATGTACCTTTCGCTTTCCAATCAGAACAAGATACTTTGCGTCCCGCGAGAGAGCCATGGCAGTAGTCTGACGAGCTTTGCCGACTCGAGTGACACTTTGAGATTTGGTCGCGCCGGTGCCTTTGGTCGAGACTGTGCTCAGTGAGACGAGCTGGACGATGGAATTGCATCTTCCAGAGAAGAAGAAGGGATCTACTGGGCCAGATTCCGACGTTCCAGTGCTCTTTGGCTTCTTCAGTGCGACATAAACGTTCCCTTTGATGGAAGAATGTGCAATCATATGTGAAATAGGAAACTCAACGTCAATTGTCCTTAGAAGCACCGCATCGAGGTAGTCCCAGACTTTGATGGTGCCATCGAGCGAGCTAGTAAGCAGCTGCAGACTGTTGTGCGGGTTGACGACAACACCTGTGATGGCAGCTGTGTGGCTCTCACAGACATTTCGACCGGTCCAGGTCTTTTGAGTGGAAGTTGATTGAGTCGAGGAGAGAGTCGAGACGAGCTGTCCAGTCACTCTCGAGAACACCTTGATCGAAGACAATGCGGTCACAAAAAAGAATCTTCGATGTATCGTGTCAGCTACGTTCGTTCCTCCTGCTGCCCACCTGCACTCACTCGGCATCTCCAGTGAAGACGATGGGAAGGCGGCTGACCTGACCTTGAACAATAGAGGTCCATGGCAGAACCGCAGTGTCCTCTTGCCTCTGCTTTTGCTTCTCTTTCTGCTTCAGCTTCTCTTTCGGAGGTCTCCCCGCCCCTCCAGGTGTCGTACTTGGCATGACGACTATCCCTGACTACCCTTATGCTATGGCAGGAGACAGAGTCTCTCTGGTTGCTACTCTTGAACCTTCGCAAAATTTTGTCGCGTGCTTACATAAGATCTTCTTGTTGGCTACACTGAAAATTGGGTCAAACAAGGTTAACTAGGGAGCGGGCTTCTTCCCATCAAGCTTGTGTCTACTGGAGGACGCTATGGTGGTGAGGTGCTTTGCTCGGAGGGCGCTCGTACCTGCGAGAAGGCACGCTTGTCAGCGCCTCAGCACAAGCTCACTAATTTGGCAGGAGGAAGAGGTGCAACCCAAGTCCGGAGTCACAATCCGAGCAGGACACGACATCAAACCCGATTTCTTTTCTTCTACCCAGCAGATTTCGCAAGCATTTGCAAGACAGGCAAAAGAGATCGCCTTGGTGCAAACCGATTCCTTGCATTCGTCGGCAACGTCGCACCCTTTGGTCAGCGAGCTGCTTTCCGAGCTGTACGATGAAGGAGCAACTCCGTCACCTGGAAGAGTATGGAATCTGTACTACGCCATTCACCAACATGCGACGTCGAACGGGTCCACTTCGAGTCCGCCTTCCATGATGCTTACCGCCAGAGATCACCAGACTGTTCTTCGAGCTATCTCTCGGAAGCCGAAGCGGCAGGAAAAGCGGGAGAGCAATGAGGCATCGCTAGTGAGCTACCGATATCGAGGCGCTTTGTTGTCTGGCTCGAGAAAGGCACCCGACTACGTACACAGCTACCTCCAGCGAGTCCTCTTCATCTTTTCACAACTCAGAAAGTCGGAAAGGGAAATGCTACCAAGTGTGGTAGACTATGATACAGTCTTGGAGAGGCTGGCACCGGGTGGAAACATGCCTGCTCTTTCTGCTCTGTGGTCACATCTTACTGGTAGCATGTCGGAAGACTTCTCGATACGTAAGGCTAGCAGGCAGGGCCACGATGCTGATGTGCGTCATCGGCCTACGCCTCGGACATATCTGCATTTGATGATGGGCATCAGTAGACATTTGAGCTCGCAAATTGAGCGGATGCACAAGCAGTCGATTTCTGATGAGATGTGGAAAGGGCAGGGCCGAAAGAGGCAGAAGAAAGAGCAAGCAAGTGCTTTGGCAGCGTCCAGAGGCCAGGTCAGGTTCGGGCAAGAAGTCACGCCGCAAGCCAGAGGGGCTGTGAGGTTGGCGTCGGCAAGGACAGTGTCTCTGCTTCAAGATATGATCTATCGTCGGATCAAGCCAGAAAAGATTACAGTGGATTTGGCCATGCGGATGCTTCGTATGGACGGCAACATCAATGGCACAAGGTTCTCATGAAGGTGTTTGGAATTGATTTGGAGAATCCAGATGCTGATCCAAGAATGCAAGAGGCTGGCGATGAGACCTCGACGTTAGCAACAGATGTGCATACACTCAATACTATCCTCATGGCGCTGGGAGAGCAAGGAACAGTCAGTGAAATGATTACAGCGTATGAGACGCTCACACGGCCACTGGCGGTCAAACGGGTGGACGGAGAAGAAGGTGGGCAATTACAGGGCAGCCTATTTGCTACCGACTGGAAAAGTATCTTCCAAAAGGGAGAAGAAGGCGCCCAGCGGTCGGAGGGGGAAGAACACAATTTAGCAGAGGTGACAGACTCGCCCGACATCGCACAACATCATGACCACCCAATGGCTATTCTACCCAATACAACGACCTTGACAGTCATGATCAGACACTGCTGCAATGCCCCGGATCCTGCTCGAATGGTCGCAGGGGTGCAGACGATGGGAAGCAGGAGAGCATTGGTGAAGCAGCAGGACCACGAGGCTCGGCAGGAGGGAGACTACCTCAGTGTCGCCTGCTATGTTCTATCGGAAGCCATCGACGTTCAGGAAAGGGAGACTGCACGAATGGCACACCAGCTTGGCGTCGAGATGCCATCTGTGCTAAAGCTCAGTGAAAAGGTGGTGACAATGTTGCACCACTTCCAGGAAGGAGCAGCCACTCCGGCAGAGATGAACAAGGAAGGCTTCTTTGCCAAGATACTTGAAGAGAGCAAGGAGGGGACTCCCTCGTCCTTTGAGTTGAAGGACGACTTTGCCCCGCACTATCGGCCTCCTGCTCTAGGCGTCAACTATGACATGATTCAGCCCATTGTCAAACATGTCTCTCAGCGACGTACTGCTGATTTCCTTCGATGGAGATGGTTGATCGCGCAAACGCAACGTGTCATTGCCATCAAGATTGCCGAGCTGCAGGTCATCCATCAAGCGACTGATCAGTGGGAAGAAGTGCGAATGGCAGCCGAGTACGGCCCGCATCTATCCAACGAGAAGTTAAAGTCGCTTCTTGCCGCTTTGCGAAAGCAGAGAAGAATGGTACGGACGGAAATCTTGCTGCTGGGGACCAATCTAATCGAACGAATGATGGAGAGATTTGCTGCGTTGAGACTTCTGCGAAGACGAAGAAAGACTCAACGGATCGCCCGCAAAGAAGAAGCAAAGGAGCTCCTGATGCAGAGTAAAGCAGAGGAAGAACAGAGAAGGAATCGAGCGAGCTGGCAGAGGCAGCAGCAATCGCTAGACAGTCGACAGGCATTGCAAGAAGAGCTGGTCTCCGAGCCCTCTGCAATTCCAGCCGTGGAAGCAGTGTACAAGTAGGCGGGCACACGTAGCTGATGACATTTGATTTGTTACAATGTAATACATGACTGGTAGACTACCAGGATTTATTCAGGGGACACTCGCAGCTCTTTGCATGTGTGCTTTGGTCCAGCAGAGCCAGAGCATCCTCGACGCTTTCCTCTTCGACATATAGACGTCTCCTCTTTTCGCTTGCGTACTCGTCTTGATCCTTTCCAGGGCCCCTCGATGCCTCTTCTGCTACTGCATCTGCCCCTCGATCGTTGCTCTTTCGGGGAAATCTCATCGAGATCGATTCGCTTCTTTCAATGTCGACACGAGGCGCCGCATCGGCAGACAAGTCGGATCGCTTGGAGACGACGTCGGCGAGTAAATCAAGACCACCTTGCCATTTGGGAAAGGAAGGGTGCTGCTTGATACGTTGCCATGCTTCAGGAATTGTCTGCCGTGAGTGATGGTGGGTGCTTGACGCTCTAGATTGAGCGTCATTTCTGCCGTTGTAATTGGTGTACAGACTCATGCCGAGAGGAGCATCTGCTCCCATTCTTGCTGAATTCAAGATGGATGGACTCAAAGGGGGTAGATTGCCGCTCCTCTTTCTCTTGAAACGGAGTGGTATGGCATTGCCAGCGTCCAGAATAGCCGGTGTGACGGGAGCGGCACTTGTGCTCAAAGACGGCGAGAGATGGCTGGCCACGGCCCTGCAGAAGGCGGCCAACGCAGGATCAGTTGAGCAGGCGTTGCAGTCGGCTGGATTGCCCGAACAAGCCGCCGTTGTGCCACTGCTATCCGCCGACACTGGTCGCAGGCGATAGACGGGCACAGTGGAGGAAGAGAGAAGACTTTTATCGATTGCGTCGCTCGGAGCCGGTGTGTAGACGGGCCATAATTTTGGCTTGCTCCGGGAGATGCTCTGCAGGGGTGGTAGTGTGTTGGAGGGAGAGAAGCCCAGGCGGGATCTCGATTCTGTAGGGCAGACCAGAGGCGGAGGTGGTGGGCCCATGTCATTGGGAACTGTAAACCACAATTTGCGTGGAGGACCTTGCTCACGTCTTGCTGAAGGGAGTCGCAATCGATTGGAACTAGCATTTCCATCCTCCTTGATCACTTGGGCCTCGTCCTCGAGCTTCTTGACCCTCTCTCTAAGCCTTTTATTCTCTTCCCGTAGTTCCTCGTTCTCCTCTTTGAGCTTTCTTGCCATCTTCTGCAGCTCATGACTCAGACCCGCCTCCTCCTTTTCATACTCGTCAATCTTTTCCTCCAAGGAAGCCACATAGCTCTGCTTTCTTTCTCGAAAGGCCCGTTGTGATGCCCGATTCTGCGCTTTGCGCTTGGTAGGCGGCTCCTCCTCGCTTGGCTTTCGACCTGGCTTAGCTCGAGCTGGCAAGACCCACTCTTTTCTTGGCTGAACGAGATCTACGTAATTCTTGAACTCGTCTTCGAACGGCGAGGTGGATGCAGAGAGGGATTGGCTGATGGGTGCACTGATGGGTGTACTGCTGGAACTGGTACTCGCAACGCTGTCTGCTCGGTCGGCTCGCTCGCGCTTTAATTGGTTGGAATGAATGCTCGACGTGTCGACCGAGGAGTTGAGAACAGGGGCAGGGCTCGCCTTGCTAGGTGCTGGCGCTGGAGCAAGGGCAATGGGACGAGGCTTTGTACTGGCTGCGAGTACTTTCAAGGGTCGAATCGAGGAAGAGGAAGCCTGGTAAGGCCGAGCATGGATGCTGTTGCTTGAAGAAGACGCTGCTCCACTGGGTGCCAGCTGTCTCAAACCGGCCGGCGCAATGGCAGTCTGTGCCGACATGGTAAAGAGCCCTACTTCTGAGAGATGAGAAGGAGGCAGACCTGGCCTCGCTTGATGTGCTCAGCCCGTGTCTAGAGATGTTGCAAGGGTAAAAGTTACGGCCGGGTTCCGTTTCTGGGCTGTGCATGCGTCCTGCTATCTGATAAAAAGGCCACGCGCGCCTGCATTCATATCTGATGGGGCTATCGATGAAACCAGTCAAGGGCTTTCCGGCCAGTCATGTTCACGATTATGCAGCACAAGATCATGATCAGTGACAATTCCTCTAAGTATTACAAATACAAGTAAGGGTGCAAGGCGATTAGTAGCATACATTCTGCTCAAAACGCTTGGGGTTCCCAACTGCGTGGCCTCTCGTTCTGATGGTATGAAGCGTATGGGTTGGAGTATAGCCCGGCTTCTTGAACTTGACTGCCTTGATGGGAAGAGTCGGGGTAATTGGGCTGAGCTGGAGGAGTACCCGAAGTGACGAGCATCCTCTTGCTCTGAGATGCTTCATTCTGCATCGAGTGGAATGCTCCTCCCATCCCAGCATCATGCGCCGCTTCACTCATCTCTACATCCGACGGGGTCTTGGTCTGCAACGGAAGCGGAGCAGGCGATCCCTTGAAGTTATAGTCGTCGTTTGCATTAAAAGCGGCCACAAAGTCCAGCTTGCCATAGCGCCCATCTTCCCTCGTGTACTCTTTACCCCGCATTCGGTCCCACAAGAACCGCACCTCATGCCACAGCTCGACGAAGTAGTCGGAAAAGTTCAAGGCGTGAAGCAATGAGAGGAATATATTCGTCTTTCCTTTCGAATTTGCCCTTCCTGTTGCGTGCGTCACTCGTCCAATGTAATACTCTCTCCAATGGAACGCCCACAGTTGAAAGGCGGCAACAGGGACCATTTCCAGCGAGATGCACAGGGCGTTGAGTCCGTCGGAAATGTTCGTCGTTGTCCAGTATTCTGTCGCTGTAATGACGTGGAAGTGGACAAGTAGATCAAAGACGAAGCTTTGGTAGTAAGTCAAGAAGATGACGAGCTTGATGGAAGCAAACTTGGCGAGTGGCCGCTTTCCCCGGAGGTCCTCCTTGATGAGGCAGTAAAGGACTATGAGGCCATACAGGGCAATCGAGATGGAGACAAATTCAATGCCCAGGAGGTAAACGTGCGCGTACCGATAGCTCAGGCTAGAGTTGCAGTAGACTGCATAGTACTGCGTAACGATACCAGCAACGGCTATGGCGGGTCCGATGATGACGTATTGAATGACGGACCACTTCAGCAGCACGGCAAAATATGCCTTACTCGGCCTATAGCTGAAGAAGAGAATGCAGATCAGCCTTTGTGCCATGTCGCCTTAACGAGACAGCAGCGTACCGGAAGCAGCAGAACGGCAGTGGTAGGGGCTTCTTGTCCTTTCGAGCAAACACCTCCTTCTGTTGGTCGACGTTGTCGCCAATGTACTGCAGCATGAGCATCAGAAAGGCAGCAATGGCAAGCGCTTCATAACCCTCGACCGCTATCGAGTAGTAGAGGAAGGAGCGGAAGAATCTGCATGTAACATCGTCAGCCCTGACTCCGACCCGAGACAGAAGGGTACCGACTCACCTGTATGACAGAAAGGACACAACTGCATACACTGGCGGCAGCAAAATGACCCGAATCACTTGCCGTTGCTCCAGTGGTCGATTGTAGTTGCGGCAGTGGCCTATGATATTGATGAGGGCAAGGAGACAGGTGATGGCCGCCGCCGAGCCTGAAATGACCCAGCCGATCTTGTGTGGTGTCCAGTGTCCATCCCAGAAAGCCTCTTGCTCAATGGCGGCTGCATTGTCCGACGGACACCGGGCGACCATGAGCGTGTGTGAGTATCGAGAGGCAAAGGTGGGCGCCGCCCATTTGTGTTGAATGACCACGGCCTATTTAGCGTGCTTCCTGATCGGGAGGAAGAAAGAAAGGCAGGAAAGAATTTCAATTATTACTAAACGGCAACTGTGACAGCTTTTAAATAGGCTCGCTTCGGAGCCGCGCCGAGGGTTGCCGTCGGGCAGTCCAAACTTGATTGCGGCGTTGATGGAGACGACCTAATGGTGTTTCATGCTCGCGCATCACTTGGGATTCGAGGCGAAGACTGCCTACGCTGCCGTCTGCGCTTCTTAGTCTGCTTGCCCTCTTCGCCGTCTTGTTCCCGCCGAGGGTGTTCGATCTCCTTGAGCATCTGCGCCGCACCTAGCTTGATCTGATCCGTATTCTCACTGAGCAGAGACGCGGCATACTTCTCGACGATGTGCGCACCTGCCTGATACAACTTCGATCGCACAGTAGCGTCCCAATCCCCACTGCTTGACCAATGTAGAGACCAGCCGATCTCAATCGTCCGCTTGCAAGGCAGCAGTGGAAAGCCATCGAGGTCTCCGATACTTGACGGTATCGACTCTGTATCTCCTTGTAAAGATCGTGCCGAGCAGCTCATCCAAACTTTGGCCTTGCTTTCTCGATCTTTTGTTGCTTGGCATCGTCTTCTCGGCGGCCCTGTTGATGGCGGCGACATTGCCCTCCAAAATGTCCGAAAGAAGATCGGGCCGGCCATCCAGAAGCCGATCAAGTCGCTTTACAGCATCGTAGCCCGAGGCTTTGGCCATTGTGCCCCACTTTTCAGCGACGCTCTTGTACACAAAGTAGAGGCTGTTCTTGTCCAAGCTGCGCTGCCAGGCATAATGGCTAAGTTTATCGCCGCGTTTCTTGCTCTTTTGCGAAGTAGGAGGACTGCGTTGATGCAAGGCTCGGGGAGGGCTGGGATCGGAGCAGGAGTCGATGTCGAAGCGAGATGAGACTGTTCTTGCCGCATCTGTCCATGTCTTTGTAATGTGTCGACGACTTTACTCTTGCCGGCCCAGTCAAAGTGCCGCATTCCGACCAGTCCAAGAGGTAGATCTATGCTTTGGAGTGGTGGGCGAGAATCGAGAGTGAAAGTAGCAGAAGTGACTGCCGACTTTTCTTTGCTGGATCCATTGGCATCATTCTGATTTCCTCTTGCAAATGATGCTGTTTCAAGAACGGATAGCCATTCGCAAATGGCCACGGGGCCCCGTGTTGGTCCATAGGAGCGGCGGAAATCACTCTGACAAGAGTAAAGCTGGCTAGGGTGATCAAAGACATTTGCAGATATAGTCAAGCTAAAGCACACATGCGAAATGAGATCATCCCACCTATTCATGCAGACATTGGATAGCAGTGGGCGCTCATACCGCGGCAGTGCTGCACCCAAAGCAGCGAAATTACACCGAAGCAGAATCACACCCCAAAAGAAAGCAACAATACTCTCCTGATTACCATTTGATGCCTGGCATAATGTGTTTCAAATCTTCATTGATCTCTAAGCAGCTATCGACATGATTGACGAACTATTCTGCTTATTGGATTGCTTTGCCGCGCTTAAGAGATGGTCCGAAGTCGCGAGACACTTCAAGAAACTGGCTGCTCTTGTTGCCGGTGGGATTCAGCGTGAGCGTCTTAAGCATGGTATGGCTGAGGTGGAATTGCAACGTATTGGCGTTGAATCAACTGCTCTGCTCGCGGGAACATGGCAAGGGCATGCCGCTTGTAGACCGCTGGGTCGTCGCTTAGAATTCCGCGAGAATGCTGGTGAAAGATAAGCGGATCGATGTTGTACAGCGGCTCTTGACTGTGTCTGGTGGGACTTTCCACTCAGCTTCCAGCCGGTTGAGCAGCTTTGCGCGATCTTTTTGCTCCAAGTCTTGTGCCCATCTTGGCGGTGCTCGCTGTCTGGGGACATAGCCAAGCATGCCTTCTGTCAAGGTAGGCTTCGATCGTCGTCGGTCAAGATGTTCTGCCACAGTGAGCAGCTTTGTGTCATAAAGACGGTTCTGCGCGCGATTGTACCGCTGGGATGCTCTCACTGGCCCCGTCTTTTGCGCCACATCTTTAATGACACCACTTTGTCGCTGGATGCGTATCTTGTCGACCCGATCAGGAAATGTGTCTAGATGCTTGTCGAGTCGCTGCATGGAAGCGCCTAGCGTCGTCTTGGGCATCGGCCGCCACTTTTGCCCCACGATCCGGTACACTTCCTCTACCTGCTCGTCGCTCAACTTGCGATGCCAAGCGTGCTTCGTGTAGCGACGACCAGGGTCTGAGAGGCTATTCCACGATGGGGGCTGCTTGTGTCCCTTTGGGGAGGAGGCATGCTGTTGAAGTCCTAGAGACAGGTTAAGATCGGGCGATGGCAGACGAATCTGCTTGCCACGCTGGGCTCGACCGGAGTTGGAGGCCTGTCCATGGTCGTGTCCAGCACGATATCCATAGACGGGTGAGGCGTGCTCAGAAGCTGTGTTGCTGCCTTCCTTTGCAAAGAAGTCGATCAGCAGAGGCTGCTCTGAACCTGAATTTCCTCCTGCTCCCGTAGCAAGGCTTTGGCGGCTCATGCTGAGAAGTAGGACGAGAAATGCAAAGTTACTTGACTTCATCTCTAGGCTTGTGCGAGATGATGGAAGAAGAAAGAGGACAGAAAGAGGAAGAAGGATCGCCTTGCATTCTTTGTGCAGCGAAAGGTTGGGCTACATCCTACACGCCAATCCTGACCGAGATGAAATGCGCCATGGCAGTGCAAAAGATGGTCCCCTTGATACAGACATTAGTGGCTGCAGTGCATGCAGTCGACTACAGACTTCTCTTCTTTATATTCGGCTGAATAAAGAGTAAGAGTAGCTGCTTCGCCCGCCTGTTTATCGGACCCGGTCTGCACTGCTTCCTCAAAACGCCAGGCTGCAAGGGCCTCGGCTTTGTCTGCTGGGCTATCCGCCGTGCGACTGCCTCCTCGTTGCGTAGGCCGTGTTCTGCACTTCAAGCAGTTGAGGCAGTGCGACTGCGTCGACCAGTTTTCTAGGTCTACACCGAGCGGAAAGCGACCACGCCACGCAAAGAGTACAACTGCGGGCGTATGCTCTCCCCACAAATATACAGGACCATCGTCCTCACACTCGCCCGAGGAGCAAAGACATCCAAAAGACTGCATTGAAACAGTGCAGGACACATTTAAATACGAATACATCATTCACTCCTCGTCTGGATCAATTTGCCATTGAGCAGAAATCTGATCCACTTCGTCGAGGGTCCAGTCCAGAGTGCCGTTGTTGCACATAGCATTCGTATTCAGCCAAAAGACATGGACCGGGGTCCCGTCGCTTTTCAAGAGATTAAATTTCCACTTCTGGCTGGCTCCCTTTTCGACAGCAGCTTTGCCGAGATGAAACTCGTCCCGCCAATTCCTCGATCAAGAACGGCAGACAAGTGATACCTGTACTTTTTTGCCTTTATAAAGATGCCTGAATGGAGGGAACGAAGAAGTGTTCAGTCACGGATCTGCAGTTGTGACCCGTGAGAAAGACGCACTGAACTTGTGACTAATGACGACATCACGCTGCGTACTGAGAGTGATTCTCTCTTTGTTGTCCCGAGTTAATTCCGAAGACCGCTGGTCCAGCAGAATTGCCTGCTGGCGCCAGAGGACGTTGTCGTTTTCCAGCGGGTCCACATAGTCCTTGCATTGCCCATCGTCGGCGATGTCGTTGGCACGGACACAAGACGTCACGACAAGCAGGATGTATGCAATTGAGGCAGAGATACGCATGGGTGAAATGGCAGTGTAGGGGAGAGATAAAGAACTCTGACGTGAAGGTGAGAGAAGAGGATGGCCTATTCTCAGAGAAAGAGCGCCAGATTGAAACATCTCCCAACATATACACTGCTCGAAAAGCAAAGGAGAAGAACGTCGGACCAGGGTGCTGGGCTGAAATTCTGCCATAATTTGTTGCACACGTATTGAGTGCCCGATCGACGTTGAGTGCCCGATCGACATTGAGTGCCCGATCGACGTTGCACTGAATCTCATCCTTTTCCAGCGAGCATTCAGAGCGCCTCTCTTGCGCGATATTGAGCTATGAAGCCTTGCGAGGCTTCTTGTGTTGAGGTTCCCTCGGTGCCGTCCTCGCCGCAAGGTCCCGAACAACAGCTTGGTTCCCGTCGAGAATCGCCTTGACCGACTCTGGTGACTCGTCCAACAGCTGCTTTAGGCGGATCTTTGCCGATGCGAGCGTTCGCTGTGGCCTGTTCTTATCCCATCTCTCGGAGATGATGTGGTAGATGTGCTCAATCTGTGAGATCTGCAGTCGTCTCTGCCAGTCGTAGGTCTTGTAGATGGCAGGGCGAGTCGGCAGATCTGCGGGTGTATCGTCTTTATACCCAGACACGGCAGTAGGTGTATCCTCTGCCCCCCGCACTTTCCCCTGTGGGGCCGTATTCAGAGCCATGATCCGAGTCGTTCTTACATCGCCGGACAAGATGCGCTCGGCGTGTCATCGTCGAGGCATTCCGAAGCCGGAGAGCGCTTTGAGTCGGGTGCGCTCGACGAGTCCAAATCCCCAGTGTGACTCGACAGCATGGTAGATCTTTTCAATCTCAAATGGGTGGAGCTTTCGCTGCCACGATGCAATATTGTATCTCTTTGGGCGGTGCTTGAGCTCGTCGGGAGGCAGAAACGCTTTGGACGACTGATTTGCGACTGCTCCTTTCATTTTTGGGCGCCTCTGATCTTGACTGCCCGAGGAGCACTCGCAGGCGACAATGTTTGCATAGTAGATAATCCTAGATGATCATGTATAGCAGACGACTCTACAGCATCGTGTCTGATCGGAGAGCTTGTTTCGAAGTTCAGATATTCCCTCGGGTCAAAGTGTGGATCGCTTAGGGTCCTTGCAAGGGTGCTCGGCAGAATCGGTATGGTATGCCGTGATTGTTGACTAGCTGCTAAGCTTGTACCGTGCGTATGATCAGCAAAATGTCCCGAGTCGACAAATGTGGATCTCCAAAAGGCGCCTTCTTCGGCCGCTGAGGATTCGCCGTGAAGCAAATGGTCCGTAAAGGTCGTCTGGATCTGATTCTGATTGATTGCCGGGAGAGAGGCGATTTGATGAGCACTGATTGTAGCCCTGGGATGACTTGAGGAGTGCAAGTTTCGTTCTCTGTGTATGCCATCTGCTGATGATTCCAGCGGCCAGACTGGAGCAGCAGTGCTCTTTATTGGTACCATCGGAGCAGCCAGCAGAAGAGACATTGTGAGGGAGATCCGCTTTCTCATCGTCGAGTGCAGCACAGGAAGAAGTTTTGGTCAGAGGGAAGATGGGAACTTCTGTTCAGTAATGCATATATTGTTTGGGAGAAGGAGTAGACCGCGACGCCTGCTGTGCAGCTGTGCACTCGAGGCGCGCACAGAACGAGTCTAGGGCGGCGCCGTCATTGGCCGAGGACGACCCGAGGACGACCGAGACGACGCCAAAGATTGCAGGATATTTGTAGAGCATTGTCATGTAAGAGGGCTGGTCAAGAAGGATCAGACGTAAGAGCTTTGTAGTCTCAGCAGAAGTGTCAGCGCTGCCAGGCACGCAGCGTACACTCGCATCGACGTCGACTCAGCGCAATCCTTCTCGCGGCTCCGACGAGACCGCTCGACACGCTCATCACTAGTGTGCTTTTCATCAACGGCATCGGCTATATAATGCTAGGCTGTTCAACCAGTATTGAGGGTGCTCACCCTTGCTACACGGAGGGCGGCTGTATTTCTTTTCCATACTTGTTATCCTGAAAGAGTCCTCGGTGTGGCCAGCTAATAGAAGCACCGTACTGGCGATACATGCACTGCGAGAGAAGGAAATGAAAAACGGGCGTCTTTGACCCTTTGCCAAGGGCCGACGAACAGTAGCGGCCTGGATCAATGGCGAGGGACGCTAATTAGGGTCCAATTTTCGCGCTTTCTGCCTTTAATGCAGGTGGCCGAGTCGCTCATTAAGACTCGCTATGTGGCTCAGAGCTGCCCGAATGCTAAGAATTATGCGCATACGATATGCGACAAGCTTCCGGAAAAGAAGTACTTCCATATCGACAATCGAACGCTTGTCGAAGATGCGCGATCTCGTCAATCTCAAGGCTGGCCACTCTCTCGACAGCAGCGAGAAGAGCAAGGCTTCCAATTTCATGAACATGGCCATGCCCGCTGCCTCTGCCTACAATTTCATATGATATTACGTTGCCTTACACCCTGAGAGAATTGGAAATAATGTTACAAAGATCCGAGCGACGAATCTGTAGAGGCTCTATAGTGGACGCGATTGCCTGGCTAAATTGTGTTGGCCTTTACGTCTAACGGATTGAGGGGTGAGAGGATAGTGGCATGTTTTGACCGTTGATGCTGAGTGCAGTTGTCCTTTCTATGTGAAGCTTGCGATGCATCCATCGTGTGGACACAGGAAAAGTATGCTCTTGGCGTGTAATCGATCATGCCGCCCGTTGCGTGACCACTTGTGCTAAAGTCCTTATCGCACAACGCAGATGGGCAAGTGCATGTCGTCTCTTGCCGTCCTCATCCAAGCTGGTGGCGTTCCCGCTCCGAAGCGCTTCTATGTCGTTGTAAGAGTCGCTTTGATCGTCCACTCGCGGCCTCTTCGTGTCCTTCGCTCAGCTTCATTGCGCCTCGAGTATTTCTCCAGCAGGAGCCTCTTTCCTCGAAGAGATGCAGGTACATATTGAGGCGAAGCAAGCAGTCTGAACCCATGCCAGAGCCTGAAGAGCTCGATGAGCGTGAAGAGGCCCTCGGGTGAAGATATTAAGGGTGACAAGGGTTGCCGTGACTGGAAGATTCGTTGCAAGCAGAATGCCTGGTCCGATTTGACCGTTCCCCAGAGCGATGTTCGCTCTGAAAGAGCAAAGCCTCACGAGATGCTTCCCGGAGACGGCCAGCTCCGGGCGCAGCCAGAATGAAGCTGATGAAGGGTGGATCTTTCGCACTTGCACCCCTTCCCCGCGCAAGGTTGGCTGAAGCAAAGGCTTTGCACACTTCTGCAGACACGACCTTGAGAGCTTCCAAGCTGCAGACGGACCGCATGTGAGTGGATTGTTAAGAAGATACGAGTCTTGTGTGACATCTCCCAGGTCCTTGGGGTGACACCTGTGAAAGGGCTATTGCAGTAATGACGGTATCGAGGTCGGGAACGTTCATTGTGCGGGCGTAGCCCGGCACTGCATGGCCACCGTGCCAACCCAGATACCTCGTTACCGGCAAGCAGGTTCCAGAGCAGGCTGATCTGGACGCGCAAAACGTCTTTGCCAGAGTGACGATTGAGCCCTTTTTTTCAGAGCAACGGAGCGGGATGGAGCGAGTGAATAGAGCTGGACAGCATTCGAAGCGTAACCTTTGACGGCAGAGTCGAGACTCGGGGCGGCAGCTGCAGGCGAATAATTGAATGTATCCCTGCTTCCCTTTGGCCGAAGATTCATGTCTGTACAAAGAGAAATGGCTTCTAAGTTTAAGTGGCCTGCTCTATATTACTTGAGCAATCACTCACCAAGAGGGTATGGTCTGCGCTCCGATCCGGCAATGGCGTTTGCCCAGCTTGCAGCTGCCGTCTGGCCAGCCTCTGTAGTAGCATCGTCGGCTCATCCACTTGAGGATTGAGGTGTGAGAATCAACGTGTGAGGCGAATCCTCGAACAAGGCCAAGTCTTCCGTGGAGCTCGTGTCAAGATGCCGGAGGTGAGTATCGCGGGCAGTGAATGCATCCTGAATCTTAAAGTCGGGCGACCAGTCTGGAGGATTTGGCGCCTTATCCGTCTGCAAGATGGTCCGGAAAAAGTAGGTATTGGTGGTAGCCATTCTTTGACGTAAGGCACTGCCTTTTGCCCTTGCTGGAGCCAATGGGTCTTGGCCTTCGCTTTTCGTCGAGGGAATGGAGTGAATCGTTCCCACGCTGCAACACCGTCCTTCTGCTACCGTCTGCAAGGCGTCTGCTGCAGTATGGTCGATGTCAGGATGCTGCTCGCATTAGACTGGATGGCTTGGTGCCAAGAAGGGTCGAGGCAGAGGGTCGTGAGTTCATCTGGGAGCAAGAGGCAGCAAATGCAGGAAATAGCAACCTTTGCACTTTACACTGCACACCTTTTGACGTGATAATTCCAAAGCCTTAGCCACGCTAATGATGGCGGATTCTCAAATTCAATTTATATTCCGGATAAGAAATCACTAGTTGGTTCCGAGAAGCCGGCAGTATAAGGGTTCTTACCAAATGCCGTGTGTGAGACGGACGTGATACGCTCGACCTTCTCTCGATAGTAGACGCAATCACCTTGGTGCAATTAGCATCTTGCCAAAAACGAGCATGCTGCAGCCGGAGCCGTCACGGTCTCTAGAATCACGTCCAGTGCAGTGATTTATGCTGTAGATAGTACAAGATGCCTGATGGTACATGATGCTACAATAGTGACTAATTCACTCATCGTCAGAGGCTAACCCTTCTTCCTGCTGACCATCATCCCCCACTGCCTGCCAGTTGAAGCTCCAGTTCCATCCTGTAGAGATTGCAGAAAGTCGTCGTCGTTGTCACCGAGCTCACTTTGATGTCGGGAGCTGTTTCCCGGAGATATCACCGGCAGAGCATGTTTCAGCTTCGACTGACCGACTCGCCTCTCGGCCATTTTCCGTCGCTTGCTTAATGGAGACAAATCGACTCTGCTCATTATCTGAAGCGCCGTCCTCATTGGCATCGTCTGCCACCGAGGACCCCCAACTTCGCATCCGCTTCTTCTTTACACTTCCGTCGGTGGTATATCCCTCGTCTCCCGTATCGTCCTTCATCTGTCAGCCCGCCCAGGACGGCGTCCCACCTCATCATTGGCTTCATCCCAGTTCATCTCGCCAAACCCTTGATCGTCTTCATCGTCATCTTCTTGTCTCTCTAGCACGCTCGAATCGAATGGCGTCAAGAGCTGGTCCCCCTTCCGAGCTCGTCTGTGCTAAATCGGCGTCGGAAGATGCTGCTAAAGACCGCTCTGGCACTAGATAGGTCTCTTCCGGTTGTCGATACCAAGCTGCACAGCTGGTGTGTAGCCAGTCGATCCAGACAACGACAATTCCCTTCTGATGGGCCAGATAGACCTTGTGCGTGTCTGCCTTGCCTGCTACGACGTGAGTGACGGTATCATCAACTTCTGTTTTGCACACAGCACCGAATTCGCTAGCTAGTTGCCAGAGGTCAGAGCTGTCGGGCAAAGATTCCATAGCAGCGACAGTTAGATTATAGGGCGGAAGAAGTACTCAGAACACTGGACTCACGATTCTGCTCGCTGCTGTAGGGGAAAGACGCTTGAAAAGGACGATGACGCAATTGCTGAGCACGCGGCTCTTGAGCAGGGCAATGATGTTTGTAGTCGCCGGCTTATCGCTCTTTGCGCCAGCTCTGTCCTCATCGCTGATACCACTGCAGATGAATCTGCTCAAGGATCTGTAGAGGAAATCAGTTGACGGTCTTGCGTACATTCATATGCTCTGCTCACATTTTGAAGCCGATCCAATTCACTGTCGTCATCGTGGAGAACTGCCGCGTCCGTTTTCGCCCTTTGCGAAGTGTCCTCGTCATTCTTGACGTCGAGAGGCTTCCTGCATCTTGGCTAGTGGTCTCGATCCAAGCTGCTCGCTTACAGCACTCCTTTGACTACTCTCGGCGACAGCAGCAGCTTCCGCTTCATTCTTTTTCGCGTTGCTTTCGTCCGACTTCGCCTCGCTCAACGCGCTATGTTCTTCCTCGTTTCCATCCGCTGGCACCTTACTACCTTCCACTTTCTCTTTTTGGCCCCCCGTCTTTTGCTGGTGCAATGGCCGAGGAAATTGCAGGAAGGAAGCTGGCATTGATGTCGCCAATCCCAACGAAAAAGTCATAGGGGGATGACCTTGACGAGGATTCGGACTCCTCCCCACACATCTGCCCGATCGTCGATAATGACAACCATCGATGTGTCCATGGGAAAGAGCTTCTTGAGGCTCTTCTGTATGATGCTGCCGTTCTCATCTCGCGACAAGATCCGAGCCCCAAATATGGTTCCGTCTGGATCTACCAACCTGCAGACACTCTCTGCATACGAGCGAGTCCCCATTGTGTAGACGTGCATCTCGTATCTCGTCGATAATTCGGCCAGAAATTGCCCTAGGCCAGGTCGCTGCTTTACGTAGTACCAGCACCCTTCATCCTCCTGCTGCTGCTTCTTCGCCGTCTTTGCACTTGAAGTGTTTTCCTGAGACTCTACCTCTTCGCTGATGTCTTCCCTAATAGCACTGCCATCTGTTCGAAGACGGAACTTGCCCACACTCAGAAGTGCTTCATAGTTTGGGTTCCGAGGGTCGTTCTTCCAGTCGCCTACTGTCGGATCCACAGTTGCGTGAAAGAATTGTCTGATCTAGATCGACTATCAGAGCTAGTTTCGATTCGACAGCAGATACTTTGTGCTTTCCGAGTCGAGCCTCTCAGCCTCGGCAGTATTGATTTGCACTCCAGCGATACTGAGCACATTGCAATGCAGTCAGCTCAGTTCAGCTTCAGCCAGACAGCATTCCATCTGCGCCCACTCACTCATCGTCCAGTGCTATCCCGCATATAGCACACATGCCCGCGACTCGAACAGGGTGATCGCAGCCTACCGAAAGGTCCATCTCGTCAGTGTAGATGCTGGCAGCCAGGACTGGCCAGGGCTGAGTTTCGTGCAGGCGATTAAATCAAGCAGCGACAGGATGCAGGAGCAGTGTGTTCCAGTCTGAAGACCGCTTTGTAGCTAGAGAAAAGTTCGAGAGGGATGCTCTACAGTGCAGGCTTCCCTCTCTGTGCAGGAGATGCTGATGGCTAGCCCTGAGACTGTTGAATGGATGATGATGGTAGGGAGCGAGCAGCAACGCGACAGGCAGAATGGTGATGCAAATACCTTGTAAAAAAAAGACGCGCTTTCCTCCACCCTTGCTTGGCACTTCGACGTTTCTTCTTCTCAAAAAAAGATGTCTATCAAAACAGCTCGACGGCAGTGCAACATTGGCTGCCTTTGGTAGATGCTATACTCTCATGTTCTTGAGAGACCGCTCGAAGCAGTGTAGTTGTGATTCTAGACGAAGTAGAACCCCAAGATGAGGTGGAAAGTCAGAAGCGGTGTAATTCCAAGATGGGGTGGTAATTCTAAAGCAGTGGAATGTAGTATAGGCAGTACAATAGAGGAGCAGAGTGAGCAGCAGCAGAATCTGCTTGGCAGGATCACTTGACGGAAGCGCCACAGAGATATTTGTACAAGAGACTAGAAAGCCAAAAATGACCTTGTGACAGGGCAATATTTAGAAGCGTGGCATTCACGTCGCACGACCTTCCATATCGAGGCGGCCCGGAGCATCCTAGCTTGGGTAAAATTGACGATGAGGATCGAGGCCCTTTCATCGGCGTAACTTTCACTTTTGAGACGGCTTTTGAGACGAGGCACTGCCTGCAAGAGGAACGCTGCTGTAATAGCGCAAATTCATGCTGCTTCTTAGCGTCAACCCCCGCACGCCGGCAAAACGAGAATCCGAGAAATGTCCTGACGTCAGATCCCCCCTTAGAAAAGCTGCCGCAGGTTGCCGCCGCGACCTGCCGAAGGAAGAGCGCACTCTAATTTCACCCCACTTTGATGCGGACTTGTGGGGTGGGAAATCCGATTTTTC
>CAWLAL010000264.1:10000-12791 GCA_963854785.1 Vaccinium vitis-idaea | reverse complement strand
GACATGCCTCGACATGGGCTTGACAAGGCATCCCACGACATGGGATTGACAAAACATGCCAAGATATGGCTAGACATGCCACAACATGGGCAAAAGGCATGGGCTTGACAAGGCATGCATGCCACGACATGGGCTCGACATGCCATCGGTGAAAAAACCACCCGACGGGTGGTTGGCACCGAGCAATCGCTTGAAAAACCACCCCGTGGGTGCTTGAGATGACTTGTGGTAGGTTGTTTGGCTAGAATGCCTCATAAGAACTCTCTAAAACATCACCTCCATGTGTGTTTCGCAAAGGATAATTTTTTTCTTTTATAACGCATACATTTAGAGACTTTGAGGTTGGTTTTTTACATCTCTTTCCATCTACTACCTTCCAAATATTTTTTATAATTAATGTGTAGAAGTAATAGATTTTATTTGGGATTTTTCCTATTTTTAATGTATTTTTTCTTGATTTTTTTGATTTTTTATGGTGTATTTTCGAAATTAATTAATAATAAATAATCCCTTTGGAAAAAAAATCTGAATTTTTTTGTGAAGGTGCTACAAAATGTTTTGAACAAGTTCCAATTGGCACTTTGTTGAGCAAAACTCAATTTTTCGAAAAAATGGCTAGTACGCTCCTCGGACGAAAAGATGTTTCTTCCTGCCACATGGGGAAAAGCTCAAGATGCATATATAAGGGGGGGTGGTCTCCCTCCTTGCCAAGCCAAGGCCAGCCATGCCGGCTGCCTTGGCAAGGCCCGGGCATGACCAACCCGTGCATGCTGGGCACTTTGGCTTCGATGCCAAGTGCAAACACATGCCCGGGGTAATGCACGGAAAAAAGACCAAAATACCCCTGTGGGTAACGAAATGGCCCGATGGGTAACGAAATGAGCCGACGGGTAACGAAATGAGCCGATCTTCGGGCTATCAAAGGCATTTCGGGTTCAATGCCTCGTGCTATCGATACCCATGGAGTAATGAACGAAAAAATGACCGAAATGCCCCTGTGGGTAGCAAATAGTGCCCGACGGGTCACGAAACGAGCCGACAACCGTGCTAGGAAAGGCATTTTGGCACCCGACGGCTACATTCTTTGGGTAATCGCTGAAAACATGACCCGATGCGTTCTTGTTGCCGAGTAACCGCTTGAAACATGACCCGATGCGTGCTTGTTGTCGGACATTTGATGGAAATACGTCCCGATGTGTGCTTGGCATCGGGTAATCGCTAGAAATAATACCCGATGCATGCTTGTTGTCGGGCATTTGATGGAAATACGTCCCGATGTGTGCTCGTCATCGGGTAATCGCTGGAAATAATACCCGATGTGCGCTTGTTGCTGGGCATTTGATGGAAATACGTCCCGATGTGTGCTTGTCATCGGGTAATCGTTGGAAATAAGACCCGACGTGTGCATGTCACCTTGTTCTAGCCACGTCCTATGGGTAATGCACGAAGAAACGATTGAAAGGCAATGCCCAGGCTTAGCGAGGCAAGGTATGGTCGCTCCAGGCTTAGCGAGGCAATTGGTCGCTCGTCCAGGCTTAGCGAGGCAAGGTATGGTCGCTCCAGGCTTAGCGAGGCAATTGGTCGCTCGTCCAGGCTTAGCGAGGCAATGTGGGGTCGCTCCAGGCTTAGCGAGGCAGGTGGTCGCTCGTCCAGGCTTAGCGAGGCAATGTGGGGTCGCTCCAGGCTTAGCGAGGCAGGTGGTCGCTCCCCAGGCTTAGCGAGGCAATGGTTGGTCGCTCCAAGCTTGGCAAGGCTAAATTGGTTGCCCTCCACGCTCGACAAGGCTAGGAATGATGGTTGTCACGAAGCATCTCAATCGACACCGTGAAGTGCGCAGCGTGCTATTCCTCTACGATGCATTGGTGTCCCCGCACGGTGAGCATGCTTGGTTATACGGCTTAAGGTGCCTCAGTCCCAAGTGTGTGCCCAGGGGATACCTCCTTGTTGAGAGGAAGCAGGCTCGCCCGGGTGTCGATCGACATGCTTCGCGCCGCATGTTGCAAGGGCAACAGCAAAGGCTTGCATGGATGTCGTCTTGTTGGTCCCGCGATTTCACTGAGGGATGCTTGCTCGATGCCGGTGGTATCACCATGTCGCGAAAGTGTGTAGTAGGGCTTATGGCACGGGGCGCATTAGTAGTGTCACGAAAGTGTGTAGTAGCGCTTATGGCGCGAGGTGCATTAGTAGTGTCACGAAAGTGTGTAGTAGTGCTTATGGCTCGAGGCGCATTAGTATCGGCGTTGTGATGCCAAGGGCTTGGGCGGGATATTCCTTGGTTTTCTAAAAGACGTCATGCATTGCTATGCGTTTGTTGTTGCAATGGAACATGCGGCACGCCATGCCAAAGGAGATACATTGTCGATAGATTGTGCGACTGTCCTTCGGGAAAGTAGTGCTTTTGGTCGGGCCTTGGATCTCCTTTGGCTATGGCACCCCCCCCCCCTTCCCCCAAAAAAATTTGGTTTTCTAAAATATTTTGTGCCGCGTGTTTCAAGTGCAATGCCGAAGGCTAGCATGGATGTCGTCTTTCTTGTCCCGCGATTTCACCTGAGGGATGCTTGCCCGATGCCGGTGGTATCACCGTGTTGCGAAAGTGTGTAGTAGGGCTTATGGCACGGGGCGCATTAGTAGTGTCACGAAAGTGTGTAGTAGCGCTTATGGCGCGAGGCGCATTAGTAGTGTCGCGAAAGTGTGTAGTAGTGCTTATGGCTCGAGGTGCATTAGTAGCGGCGTTGTGATGCCAAGGGCTTGGGCGGGATATTCCTTGGTTTTCTGAAAGACTTCATGCATC
>CAWLAL010000263.1:0-25511 GCA_963854785.1 Vaccinium vitis-idaea | reverse complement strand
CATCACTGCGCTGGTGCAACGAAGGAACGAGGAAGGCAAGGACGCATACGATGCTCGATGGGATGAGAGAACCAGCCAAACAGACTTTGGAGACGAGATAATATCGCGCGCCATGGCCGAAGCTGGCGTGGAGGTCGAGCCCGCAGCTCCCATACTGCAAGGGGAAAACTTGCAGACAGTGGACTACCATCCGGACATGGTGTGTCAGCCGGTAGTCACGATGCACCATATCGACTCAGGCGACCTGAACAGACTTTGGCGGTTCCAAACCCGATGGGTGCGCGACCGGGGATGGGGAATTCCCTTCCTGTGGCGAGACATGTACCACTTTTCCGTAGCCGGCCACACGCAGGAAACCAAGGAAGCGTGGACAAACTACGCCGACAACAGAAAGCTGATCGCGGAAGACGTTGCGATGGATGAAGAGCTCGAGGCGGAATGGTTCCTGCAGTGGCAGGACATGAGCAGGTCCGAGAGAGCTGCCATGACGAGCGCGTCGCGCTGCGAGAGAGCCTGTCAGAAAAGGGCCCAGTGCTACCAGTGGCGGTGGAAGCCCGGTCGCTGCTATCTGGGCGATCAGCTGCGGGCGGGCGGCCGAGATGTGTCGGAAGATGAGGAGAAGTGGACGAGCGGCTGGGTGCAAGAGCGTGTACGTAAGCTTGAGAAGCAGATGAGCAGCTGCAAGTGATTATGCATAATGACTACCTCAACTTCATCGAGACATACAGCTGTACCACGCAGCCGCTCCATTGCCTACCAAAGGCATACCCTCAACAGCGCAATGTGAAGAACAGCGTGTCATGTGCAGAGTGATTGGAAGGTAGTAAAAGAGGCTCCCGCTATAGCGATTGCCATATATTTATGATAGAGCTCTATAGAGCTAGCTCTATCTAGTTCTATCGCAGGACGACGCTTGAACAGTCTCCTTCAGTAGACATCCCTGCCACCCTCTAGAGATTGACATGCCAGTGCCGTAACATTCTTGTCTCGCTGTAGCGTTGCATGATACACAAGTCCATCATCATTCCTCCGATAATGGAGCCGCTCTCAGCATGCCGGCTCACCTGCTCTTTCCCTTCTCGGCTTTGCTGACTGGCGATCCGTCAAGCTTCCAACACTCGCATGGTCCAACAGACCTGGCTACCTGAGCTTACGTGATTGATAGTATCGCATTCTATACACCCTACGACACCCTGAACAGCGTGCCTCTGGTTGTCCGATCTCTGCTACCACGGCTTTGGACGAGACTCTAGACCGTTCATGGGCGGCCGCCGGCTTGATTCACGAATCTGCGATAGCTGCCGCAAACGACATGTGAAATGCGGTGAGTGACGTCCAGCGGCTCAGGAGAACGCAACACGCCCTCTGACCTGGTCCAAAAACAAAGTACGACCGATCTGCGGTCCTTGTCGTAGCGCTGGCCTTGCTTGTGGTGGGCCTCGTGCGCTTCAATTCATCGACTACAAGCCGGAGCAGTCAACGGCACTGCGCGCGGCTAGCCTGCCCGCTTCCGTGGATACATCACTCTACATCAACGACGACAGCGTTCTCGCATTTCTCAAGCGTGCTCTGGATGCCACGCCCAGGTCTGGAATCCAGGAATGGATCGGCCTTTCAACGAAGCCGGGCACAGTGGCGTACGAATGTCTTCTTGCTATGGCATATGCCTTTTTCGGGAGCACCACGCAGCATTTTCCCATCCTCCGCCAGGGCAGAAAACGTTATGAGGTCTGCTTGAGTACCATGAAGAGCCTCGTTGCCAACCCGCAAGAGCTACGCTCGAGCGACCTCGTACTGGCAATCGACCTCTTGGGCACATACGAGGTATGCCGCGCGTCTCTATCGCGAGAGAAGACTGACCCTCCCCTTCAGATGCTGCTAGCCGTGCAGCCTGATGCGTGGCTCACCCACGCTTCGGGTTTGGCATCGCTGTTTGGCGCTCTCGGCCCTGCATCCTGCTCCGATCCCGTCGTCTTCCGAGTCTTCCGCTTGAAACGGCTACCAATGCTGATTGCAGCCATGCTTGGCAGGGCACCGTGCTTGTCGCCCCATGCGGGCTGGACTACTCTCCCATTTGCTCTCCAGCCCGAGCTCAAGTCCAGCATGGACCTGCTGCTCGACCTCGTATCGGAACTGCCTGCACTACGAAGTGGCAATCACGTCATCCAGGACCAAGCTCAATCTCTGCGGGACAGACTAACTCTGTGGCACAATGTATGGCTTGAAGACCCACGCAACCACACGGTTAACGTTGAGCGGAGCAATTTCTTCCCAGAGTGTTGGCCCAAGCCACTCAGCTTCCAGAATCTGATATCCGCAAACGAGCATGCAATATACAATGCATCCCTCGTACTGGCAATAGAAGCGGATCCGATGGCGAAACAATCACAGCATCAAATCGTTGACTCAAGTGCACTGCTCGGCCAAGGTCGCGCGGCAGTAATAGAGATATGTCGATGCGTGGACTATCACTTAATGCCGGGAGTGAGGAATATTGGAGAATTGCATATTTTGTGGCCCCTGCACGTGGCAAGACGAGTGCTAGCGCACGATGGTGGCGCTACTGAAACCTGGTTGCGCAGCCTCTCTGACCGAATCACGCATGGCGCCGGAACCTGGGCTATTAGCAGGTACATTGAGGAATTTTCTACACCATGAAAGCCTCCCACAACTTTCATCCACTCTGCGCTTGACCGGGCTGCAACCCGCTCAATGAAATGGCGCAAACTTCTTGAGGATGTTGGTCAACGTCGCGAAGGGACCTTCAAGCGTCAAGTACAGGTCTGACGGGATGTAAGGTCCCCAAGCGGTCCAGCCCAGCCAGACATCCCTGTTCTGCTCGAGGAAGCCAAGGAACTGCTCGAAGAGCGTGATGCACGCCGGCACCGGCGTACCTCCAAACTCGGTTATGATCCCTCTCGCACCAGAATCGCGCAGGAAATTGTTGATCCGCTGGAAATCGGGCAGGAAGCGGTCCCAGGGCTCGCACACGCCATAGGCTCCCCCTAGGTCGTCAAAGTACTGATGGAAGTCGAAGAGCAGGTTGTTGGCAGGGTCGTGGAGCCGGCTGAGCGCACCCATCGAGTACGTCTGCCAGTTGGTCAAACGCGCAAAATGCGTGCCCGAGACGAGGATCGGCTGCGTGGCTCCGGTGCAGCGGATTGCATCAATTACTTTTTGGTTCGTCGCCGCCCATTTGGTCATGTTCAGGTCGTGAGCTGTGGACGTGAGTCAGGAACGAAGCAGATCAGCGCCGCTCGCTACTTACGCTCGTTCATCAGCTGGAACTGGTCCCGTGAGTTGTTGAGGTAGTGCTTCGCAAGTTTTGTCCAGAGATCGACAAAGTGATTGTCCGTCACAACCGTTGAAGACAAGGTGGGAAGGTTGTTTTCTGGTTGACCGATGATCGAGCAATACCACCGCGCATAATTGTGCTAGAATCATGTCAGCATGGCAGGTTAGCTGAAGCAGAGAGAATCCACACACAATGTCGATGATGGCAACGCTGCCATTGCTCGTAATGGCCTCTACCAACGGGTCCAAGCCCGCGAGAGTTGTCTTATTAAGGTCGCCGCCCAAGCTTCCCTGGAGATGCTGCCAGGCGAGTGGAATGCGAAAGAGATTGAACCCCTGAACGCGCCAGTCGTGAAAGTCTTGTGGCGTGTTCAAGAAGGGGTACGCTTGGTATGAGGCGTTGCAATTGGTGGATTCGAACAGGCTGAAGGCTGAGCCGAGAATGCTGACATCGTTGGCGAGACCCGGCAGATTAACGCTAGAGCCACAGTCAGAGGATTGTTCGAATCACAGACAGTCGAGATACCAACCCCGCATGAGTTATCCTGGAGGTGTTTGCTACCGGTACTGCATGCAATGCTGGGACCGAAGCAAGGATGACTGCTGCTCCACGGGCTGAGATTCTCATGATGGCGACGTTCAATGATACGTGACAACGCTAGGAAGGTTGCAATGAATGGATGAGTGTGCAGAGAAGATGATATACCCACTGCGGATGAGCCGCAGCTACTTATACCTCCTGCTCTCGTAGAATTTGGCGGGACTGATCTCACACCAGGCTGCATCATTGCAAAACGTTGTCTTGAGGCTGACCAGATGCCATGGCGCCGACTTACCACGACCATGCTACTGCGTCGTGTTCGAGAGATGAGTGGGACATTGTCCCTTCGAGCAACATTGGGACGTCGTCGTAGATCTCAACATGGCCTGTCAACTTCGGAGAATGCCACCAATCAGATGCATTGTGCCGGGAAACTGTCCCTTTCGAGCAATGATCTTCTCGCTTCTCTCTCATGCACAGACTACTACTGTTTCCCACTGTAGTATCTCCTCCGCTTTCGTGCACGCACTGATTTGGATCCTTGACAGAGTCGAGTCAGCCAGCTTGCTACCCCTGGGCCCCTCCTGGAGCTCTGTGGAAATGAAGTCTGCACGGCCTTCCGACGTCTCGTCGACATCAGAAAGGTACCGGGCGGAGGGAGCGGCCCGTGACGAGCCGGAAGATTCGAGCAAGCAACGTCACGCTATTCTAGTCCGCAGCAGTACCGTCATATCGAAAGATGAGCAGGCAGAGAGTCAGAACAAAAAAACGGTGTTGTGGATAGAAGGATCCTATATGTAAGGGTATCAAAGCTCTCCTCTCATCGGTACATCCTTCGTCCACGTCACAAGTATTATACCCTCAAGTCGGACTCGCTGCAGCGCTCGTTGTGACCGAGCTACCATTAGCACAGCCGACAGCGTTGGTACCCTCCCTCTTGGCGGACCAAGCCCTGATGGTAGATGGGAATGGGCCCGAGCCGGCAGTGACAGCCTTGGGATAGCAATACTGTTGGGCCTGGCCGGTTTCGACCCACACTACATACGCACAGTTCGTGCCCAGCGAGTCGCAGTAGTTGATGCATGCGGCTAGGCTGGACGTGACGATGACGGTGCCGTAGCCCGTGCCGTAGTCTAGGGTGCTGCTTACGGACCACAACATGCTATCACTTGTGCGATAGGTCAGACCGGCTACGCAAGATGCTGTGGGTGACGCTGAGGTCGTTGTGGGCGATGCTTGAGGAGTAGTTGTCAATGCTGGACTGGTAGTAGTCCACGCCGAAGTAGTAGACAATGCCGAAGTCGTAGATGATGATGGAGTAGTAGACCATGCCAGAGTAGTAGACCACGCCGAAGTAGTAGACAATGCAGGGGTGGTAGACAATGCCGAAGTAGTAGACGATACCAGCGTTGTAGATACCAAAGTAGTAGACCATACCGGAGTTGTAGATACCAAAGTCGTAGTCCATACCGTAGTAGTGGACCATGCCGGTGTAGTAGACCATGATGAAGTAGTAGATAACACCGAGCTAGTAGATATTGAAGTACTAGACCAAGTTGGGCTGGTAGAAAGTGTTGGCGTAGTAGACGATACGGGAGTAGTAGATAATGCTGACGAAGTAGTCGGTAGAGCTGTTGGGATCGAAGCTGGGGTGATAGTAGTACTTGATGTGACAGCGGCCAATGTGGTGGGGCTGGTATATTGAACAGTGGTAGTGGTTGTCGATGTGACAGCAGGTAGTGTAGCAAATGAGACCTCTTGTGTTACAGCCGTGGTCGTTGATATGGCAGCGTTTAGTGTAATAGAGGTGATATCTTGAATCGTGGTCGTGGTACTTGGTGTGACAGTGGGTGAAGAAGTTGTGGTTTCGACTTCCCCTGTAGTCACAGTCTGTGAAGCGCCTAGATCTGTAGAAAATACAGATGTAGAAGACCCTGTAGTAGTAGCTAATACACTTGTCGTGGCGGCTTCACCCAGGGTTGTGGTAGTTAGTGTGGTAGTGGGTAGGACTGTGAGACTAGATACATCATTTGTGCTTGTTGCAGAGCTTGTTGCAGCAGCTGGTGTGGTAGGCACAGCGATGGTCGTGGCAGTCAAGGTAGAATTGGCCGAAGTATTCAATGCCGTGCTCGTAGTAGAGCTGGTAAGTGTCGTTGTCACTGCCGCTGCTGGCGCGCTGCTCGCTCTAGTTGAGAGGGCCAAGAAAGTCGTCGTTGACGAAGCGCTGGATCCGACGACCAGAACATCTTTGCACTTTGACCTCGCGGCCGAATAAGCCACAATGTTGCCCGGGAAATTGCCTCGTGTTGACGCCAAATTGCTCTTTGGATAGCAAAATTGCTGAGCTTGGCCGCTCCGCACCCAGACCGCCGCAACGCACTTCGAAGATCCGAGTTGAATGCAGTACTCGATACAATCCTTTAGAGATGTGGTGACGATAGGAGGGCCCCCATTATCGTAGTCTAACGTGCTCGAAATCGACCAAATGTAACCGTCAGAAGGCACTGTCACCATCCCAGACGGACATGAAGGGGTTGCCACGGACGGTGAAGCGCTCGTCGTTGTCGTCTTTGTCGTCTTTGTTGTCGTCGTGGTTGTCGTCGTCGTCGTCGTCGTCATCGTAGTTGTCATTGCCTTAGTAGTAGTGATAGTGACGGAAGTGATGCCTGTTTTGGTGGTCATGATTGCAGTGGTTGGCTTCAGCGATGACACTGGATCGATCGCCTTATTGCAATCCACTTTCGTGGCCGAGAATGCAGTGATTGAGGATGGGAAATCCCCTCTCGTACTTGCTAGATCAGTCTTGGGGTAGCACCATTGCTGGGACTGGCCTTTTTGCACCCAGACAGCAGCCACACAAGAAGGTCCGAGGGCCCGGCAATATTCGATGCAGTCATTAAGCGAAGAGCGGACGACTGCAGCACCACCGTGATCGTAGTCCTTCTTGTTGGATATCGACCAGGCTTGTCCATCTGATGTGATGGTCGTGTTGCCGGTGCCACATGTGGTTGGACCGCACAGACCCGTATATGTCCTAAATGCCGAGCTAGTCCCCCAGTCGCTCGGGTATCGGACGCCTCCGATGGCATTCGACATGGGAAAGCAGTACGGTACTAACCACGGCATATCCCACCAATTCAACTGGGGCTTGATCCATATCATAGATACGGCATTGCACAAGCCAGCAGGAAATGTAGCGCAATATTCGATACACTCCCCAATTGAGAAGAAAGGCCTCTCGTAGCCGGGGATTACGTTCGGGTAAGAGTAGGCGCCAGGAATCTTTGGGTCAGTGCCGTAATCAGACGATGCAGTGATCTCCCACTGCGATCCATCCGCAGGCAACTTGTACGGAGAGTCTTTCGAGCAGAACGCAGTTGGTGTTGGTGGTGAGTAAACAGTTGTCGAGATAGTAGAGGCTTGGAAACCATACGAAATAGTCTCTGGGGCAGGTGTTGAGCCTCCCATAGCAACAGTAGAGGTGACAGTGGATGAACCAAAAAGAACAACGTCCGTCTGACTGGGTTTGCGGGTATAAGTTCCTTGGCAATTGTCCGAGGTTGAATCGCATTTCGTGGTGGCCTTGAGATCGTGGTTGATAAAGGACTTGAAGACAAACTCACTGACATCCCCTCCGATCTGGAAACGGAACCCAAAGCTGATAGGTAGCTGAATTTGTCCTGTCAGTGCAAGGTCTCCCAATATCTGAGTGCCGGATGATGTGGTCGGCGCATTGAAGTTGGCGACAGTTCCGCTCGAACCATCATCAGAACGAACCAGCATTTGCGATCTCATTCGAGACGAGTTTGGGAAATAATCCTGGAAATTCCAGTTGTTGTCTTGGACAAGCAAAGCTTGCCCGATGTTCGTGACGTTGAGAAAGGATGACATATCGATTCTCATGAAAGGTGTGAGCGATAAAGATCCACCCAGACCTTTGATAGGCCAACCTGTAACATCAAATAGGGTACCCTGATACCGGGATGCGTATGGTACTAATGCTTCAAGGGCAATGGCAGTATGCATCTCCGCCCTGAAAGATCGTAGACCCATGATGTAGGACATCTTGCCAGTGCCGCTGTTATGAATTAGACCACCATTGATTTGAGCCTCCATCCAGCCGCAGGTTCCTGCAGAATACATTTTGAAGGTGTTGCTTGGTGGCGAACGTAGGTTGTTTCTCAAGTAAAGCCACATTTTTGCCAGGAGCGCTTTGAAGAATGGTAGCTCTGCAGGTGGTGTGTACGAGTCCAGCAGTACTGCGGGGCCCCAGAGGCTTCCTCCTACTGGACCTTTGTATCCCATGTTACAACGGGCGTCTCCAGGGCCTGGCCATAAAAGTCCAACTTCCTTCAATGAATATTGTGTCGTTACAGCAGCTTTGTACGCATCCTGTTGTGGTGCGTTGACCGATATAGTGGGATCAATAGGTGCTTTAACGCCGCCAGCAAAGTTTGATGTGGTGAGCTTCGGTATTGTGGCGTGCCAGGCGCCCATCTCGTTGGTGGCGTTCGCCTGACCGCTGCAGACCAGATTTGATGCGAGAAACACCAAGTCTTTGCCTCCCCATTGAGCAGCAGCATGCTCGTAGGCTGCCTGATCAGCAAATTTGATGTGGAGACCCTCACTGTCACAAGTCAAAGAGATGCGGCTGCTTTCATCTAGCACAATTGCAGGCGCTGTGAAGTTCAGTGCGACCTTGACTAGTGTCAGCTAACATACTTTTGATTGCTATGTGTTCGTGAACGTTACCGAGATGTTACTTGCGGCTGCGGTCGAATTGCCAAGTCTGAAGTTGAGATTCGACGAACCGCTAGGGTCGAGGACCTCGAGCGAGCTACGGTTAACAGACGAAGGGATGAACAGAGAAGCAATCTGTGTCTGGACAGCTACTCCGGTAGCGGCAGGGAGCGCCGAAGTAGGAGTCTCGACGTAGTAGGAGTGATTAGAAGATGCAGATCCTGTCTTTGTTGTATGGGTCACTGATGATTTGAAGGGGCTGGATTGAGATCAGCATTGGCTGTGGCTTGGGATTGGGTGAGATCTTACGTGGTAATAGCAGGGGCGGTCTTGGGTGATGACCTGGCCGAAGTGCGCGGTGCGATCGAAGTGGGCGATTTACTCGAAGTACGGGGCTTGACCGAGGTGGTAGGCTTCGGATAGTTGAAGATGTCAGTCTTCTGGGCGCACGAGCAGACACTTGATATCTGTCGGAGATTCAGATTGGTGAACGGAGTCCGAACTCTTTGAGCATCTCCCCAGTAGGAACAAAACGGCTTAGGTTCGCGTATGTTAGCTCTTAGTTGCAAGACATTACGATCTGCTGGGGAGCATGTTCCAGTCGGTGCTGGAAGCTTCAGGGTGGTCGTGATGACTGGTGGCGCCAAGGAGGGTCGCTGTGAGATGCATCGGCAGACATTTGTTACTGCTGATGCGCTCAGAGACTTGAACGGCGAGGACGTCCTCTTAGGAACTGCAAGCCAAAACTTGCAGAACGGTACAGGTGCTTGGATCAGCCGTCGGAGCGCTTTCACGTCAGCATTATTACTGGAGCAAGAGGGCGATGCTGCCGATGAGACTGTGTGGAGGAGTGAAAAGATGCTGCATAAGCACAAGAGAAAAGAGTGGAAGTGCATCTTGACGATGCGTGACATACCTGGGGCATGGGCGAGGAAGCATGCCCACTATATGTGAGTCGCCATCAGGCTATCAGGTCCCGCCCAAATCATCAGAGTATTCGATTGTAACGACCATCGTTGACTTCATCTCCGGGTAGGCGTTGACTGTACATATCTACACGCTTCGAGCAAGCCAGAGGATACGACCGGAAAAGGGTTCTTTCGCACCGTTGCTTCTATACTGAGCCGAAGACAAAGCGAGAATCACCGGTAGCTGTCTTCTTGCTTTGATTGTCAGTCCCGAGCGAGTTAGACGAGTGTCGCTTCTCCGGCAGCCGATACAAGACCAGGACAAAAGAGGCAAGCAGTGACGAGCCTCGACCTGAGGCTAAATGATACCAAATCGGTCGGAATGCGCTCTCCGCGCGGCCGCTCACACTCTGTTGGTTCATCAGTTTGATATGGTAAATTGCAGAGGAAGTAGTGAGGAGTGAGATCTCCAGACATGGGTAGATCTGGTGCCTGCTACATGGCAAAAGCCAAACGTGCGCCGATGGTATACACCAGCCATCGCTGCCTTAAATTACAAAACGATACCTACGCACCGAGGACACAGATGGGCGTAGGTGAACGGGTGAGCTCGGCAGAGATAAATATGGTTACCTCTGATGAACGACCACCAGAGGTCGGCAACAGCTGCAAAGCTTATTTCCCTCTGCCGAGGTTTGGCCGTTCACCTCCGCGCGTCTGTGTCCTCCTATGCACCATCGTTTTCAGGGGTAGCACATCTCCACACCCATAGAGCGGCAACAGTTACATGTCAAGCGGTGTGTACTTGCCTCCAACAGTCGCTATGTGAATACTTTAATGGGGATGTGGTGGGGAGGAGGAGGCGGGCTCGATCGGAACCGCGGGAGGGAGAAGGAGCACCTTCCGAATCTCTTGGACGGTTTGGCTACTCAGCACTCTAAAGATCGGCCAGCAGAGCGTCAACGGGAGGGCGTTACACATGCTGCGCATGCGAGATCTGAACTATGTCTGTCGTTTGTTATCACTCTGAATAATGAGATCTGCTCAATCCGAACTTCGCCCCATAAATTAAGCAACAGTCCGGCTCTCTTACCGGCAATACCTTCCTTTCAAGCTTTGTCAGCACATGTGCGGTCTATGTAACAGCGATGTACAGAGACCATGCCGCCAGCAGCAGACCACATGGCGCCCGGACCAGCAGGTCCCAGGAGCGGCACAAGCAGAAGCTCGCAGCACGCCACCTCATTCCCAATGGCACTTGTTGCATCAGAGCGCAACCTGGTTATTGAGGGTTGGGACGAGGAGCGTGACGGATGGTCTGCCGTTGGACACAGGCGGTAGGTGGGGACATGACCAGTCCGTGCCGTGATGACTTCAACTTTGACGCCGTTTTCCGGGCCGTCTCACGCAGATGGCAGCGTGTGCTCGCATGGCATGGCTAGCCGTAGAGACGGATGGTCACGAGAGCGATCACCATTGTTCTATGCCAACGTCGCTAACGGTGTGGTGCTCTAGCACGGAATTTTGCAGCACCCCGGGTAATTTGATACAACGGTAGCTCTTTCCAGAAGCACTACGCCGCTACGATATCGGGCGCGATCCACCGAGACCGACGGTACTCGATCCTCCCCCGCCGGGAAGCCCCGCCGGAGTCATTTACTCCCAGTCCCTCAGAACTGGGAGTGGAATCGACGTGCATTCAGCAGCATGCCCTCGCGGTACACATTTGGTGGATCAACATATGAGCTATGCAAATCTTGGAAAGAGAATCAATTCTCGGAGTATATTCGACATTAATATTAGTATTAAGAGAGCTCAAAGATCGAGGCTCGTCAATGAAGTCATGCATGCTGTTCCCAATCCTTGAAAAGATATCTGTATCGAGCTTGACTTATTGTGGAGGGGTTGCCTGGCGGGAAGAGGTAGAAGTTTGTAGTCCCTACGCGGGAGAGAGGTATATCGGAAGTACCCATAGACGGGATGCGTACGACGGGCGGCTTCGCTGTCGGCATGACGAAATAGCCCACACTATGACTCATGGGACTCACGCCAGACTCGGGCGACGTGAGACCGAATGAGGCGAAAGTCGAAGGTGTGTCGGGGGGCGAGAGGCATCTGCTGGACGTGTCAGGACGACTGCGTTTGCTTCGAATAGGCCTTTCCATCACGGTTGAACTCACGCTTTTCGCTCCCAGTCGACCAGGCAGTCCTCGCTTATTGTGGGCAGCGGCGAGAAGGAGCCTACGACTGGAGCTGATCCTCGGCGATACATCCGCCCGTCTGTAGCCGGCCTGCCGCAGCTGTAGCCTCCGGGCGCTGGGATGACACTGTTGTTGCGAGGAACAAAGTGGCGGCCATTCAAAACCTGTTGCGGCGACTCGACTGGCGACTCGACTGGCGACTCGACTGGCGATTGACATGGTTTGAAGGCGTCCATGGGCGATGAGATGGTTGAGAAGGCCGAGTCACGAGGAGCGCGGCAACCAAACGAGGTTGGAGAGCGCGGTCCGAATGACGACGGCGTATCGCTCAAAGGTGTCGTGATGGGGGTGAGCGGCGTGAATGGTGATTGGCCTTCGCTCGAAGAAGAGAAGGTTAAGGAGCCGGCATCAGAAGAAGGTGTGGAGCCTAGGAAGTTCTCGCGGTAGATGGCTTGATCGGGTAATATCTTGATGCTGAGCCTGCGTCTCAGCGCCGGACGCTTCTGTCTGAGAGTGAACGTGTCCCCATCCGAGCTGGCGCTTGAAAAGCTGTGTAGGCTGATGACCGGCATGTCGTCGTGCAGCGGAAGGCGACGATGGACGGTGGGTAGACTGTGGTATGCTGTGTGCATGCTCTCGATCAAGTACCTGTGGTCAAACCCAGTTTGTGGTTGAAGTAAGCATGCCTTATATATATATATCTATAACGCCCTTCTCCTGCTGAAACCTTCTGACTAGAGTAGGCGTGATCGTTGCGGGATGTTTTCGATAGTTTGATATTCCACTTGCAAGGCTTAGCGAGCTTAACTGTATAACCTTCCATAGAGTACCCAGGCGGGCTTCTGGATCAACGGGCAGCAAGTCCAGCCGCTAGAGCGCGCGAGCATCGTCATTACTTCAATCCTCAACGGTAGCAAGCTGCATAGCCAACGCCTGCCAAGTCTCTCAGCGGGGAGATGTTGTGCACAAGTGGCGCCTCGGTGCCACATATATCGAAGGTGGCAGAGCAGTCATTATCCGTTATACAGCATCCCATAAGGGTAAGATTGATGGTCTCTGTATCACGAAGGTGTGTTTCTCGCAGTCGACAAGTGGTGAGCTGTTCGATCAATTGGGGGCTGATGGATGTAAGCTTCGACTCATGATCATACCTGGCTCTCATGACGAAGAGTCACGACCATTTTCTGTGATGTGCAGCTCATACCTTGATCGTTGTAGGATGATCATTGTAGCGTGTCTGGTCAACTGGCTGCACTCCACGTGCGGGCGGAATGGTCCATGTGGTTGGGCTTCCGCACTGGCGAAGGCCGGGTAAACGAACTGGTTGTATACCGTTGGATACCATGACGGCATGGCGCTCCAGTACGCGGACGTTTCGTTGCCGCCGACTGTTTGGCCCAAACGACATGTCTCCTATGACATGGCGATCGCAGATGTCGATGCTCCCAGACGTCGATGCTCGTAGACGTCGACGCTCGCAAACGTACGGTCGATCTACATGGCGATATGCGTGGCTGTGAGTCCAACGGCAGACAAAGATAGACGAGAGACCTTCACAGACACATGTCATCTGATTCCATCACGAGCGTGAATAGCACGTTGTGAACACGATGTGTAGACTCCAGTTGATCGCTCAATCTCGTAGCAAACGCTCTGCTCGTAGCCCACAGCACGCTCATGTAGCAGCGATTAGCGTACGGCGGGACAAGCAGTGCAGAACTTGTTTGATGCGCAAAGTCGGCTAGAAGGCTCGGTGTCGTCCAATCTCGATCTTCTCTCTCGTATCGGACGTGTTCGTCTGAGACTGTGGCTTGGTGGCTGAATAAAAAGGCGCTGCACATTTGCTCGAGAGAATGTGGTGGAAAATACTGTGTTATTAACACCCGGGGACAGCCACCGAAAAGCCACCATGCCCAAGTCAGGCTAGCGCGCCCTCCGTCCGCGGCTGCTACATAATAACATGGAATTAGCCAGTGGGAGTGGTTACAGTACGCGTGTCGACAACCTGTGAGTCGACACCTTGCATGGATACTGCATCGGCCGGTCTCCTTGTTGATTGGCCCACTTCTTGATTGTAATTTGAAGACGTCCGCGCTGGATATGGTCTTCTTCGTGCCGCTAATAGATCTTTCGGCGGCGAGAGAGATAGACTGTTACCTAGGTCATAGGTCTAAGTCGGGATGGAGTAGAGGTCATTCAGAGTGGTGACAGACGACAGAGCTGGATAATCAGTAATGAAGACGAGGGAGGACGATATAGTATATTTCATTCTCAGGAATTAAAAAGAGCGCAACCGTGTTTGGAGCGACAAGCAATCTATGTGCAGCGAAGAACGAGCCTCTTTTCCTTACGGGAAGGTTCGTGTCTCAATGTTCATCGGCGCTGCAAGCCTTTCACCGCCAAACCACATTCTATGCATTTCGCCCAGCTGTCGGCCAGGGGAGAGAGAAGAAGACGCTAAAACGCATGGAACAAACGACAAGGAGTACCATTTCGACGTGGTGTGTCTAGGCGGCACCGGCGCTGGGCTGCGGCACGACCATCTTGGTCGGCTGGTTGCCAGCGCGGACGATGCGCTCTCCCAGACCGTCTTTGACAATGGTGACATCCTTGTTCTCCATGTGAGCCTTCTTCCAGATCTCCACCTCCATACCACCGCGGATGACACCGATACGCATGGTGGACAGCAGATTGTGGGCGGCGTTGGAGTGGAGGTAGACACCGCCATTGAACATAGCGGTGGCGTCCTTGCCAATGCCCGAGTTGATCATGGCGCGTCCACCGGGGTGGTGGTGGACAAAGTCCTTGATGTCGTGGACGATGCCGCCCACGCAGATGAGAGCCTCGCCGTTCTTGGTGCGCTCAACGTAGTCGTCCCACTCGAGGACGGGCAGCTGCTCGAGGGGAACGCCCCAGTCGAGTCTGGCACGCTTCTGGTCAAGCTTCTTCTGCATCTGCTGGACACGGCCCTTCTCAATCTCGTTGGCACGGAACTGCTTGAGGTCATAGGCAAGGCCGACTTGCTTCCAGAGCCAGATCGACCACTTGGTGGGGTCGTACTGGTGCCACTCGATGGCATTGCGGTAGTCCGAGGGGAACTCATGGTGGAAGTTGTGATAGCCCTCACCGAGTGTGATGACAGCAGTGAAGACGTGGTCGCGAGGAGAGTTGCGGTCATCGAAAGGCTGATCACCGAGCCAGTGGGCAAGCGAGTTGACGCAGAAGGTGGCCTGCTGGACGAAGAAGATGCGGAGGATACCAGCGTAGATGGCACCACCCTTCCAATCACCCCAGCCGAGCCCAGAGACAAGCATAGGGAAGATGATGCCCATGAAAATGACGACCTTCAGGTAGTGCTTGTGCTGCCACATGATGATGGGGTCCTCCTTGAGATCGGTTGTGTCGCTGCGTCCCTGTCTCTTGGGGTGCTGCTTCATCACCATCCAGCCGAGATGCGAATATAGCAGACCCTTGCGGACCGAGTAGGGATCCTTCTCGGTATCGGTGTAGCGGTGGTGGGCGCGGTGACCCTTGGCCCACCAGTAGATTGAACCCTCAACTGCACCACCTCCGACAGCGGCCAAGAATATCTTGAGTGGCAGGGTGGCCGAGTATGAGGTGTGCGCCCACAACCTGTGGTATCCGGCAGTGATGCCCAGACCAGTCCAGAAGTAGTAGATGACTGCCCAAATGGCAGTCTTCCACTGGAGCGGGGTCCAGATGGCTTGGATGAGGCCGAATGCAGGCATGGCAATGATGAAGGTGACGTTGATCCAGTCAATGTGCTTGTACCAGTTCTTGCGGGTCATTGGAAGCTCGGTGATGTGAGGCTTCGTGACGCGCTCAGGCGCCGCCTTGGGCGTTTGAGCGGTGGCTGCAGCAGCCATGGTGAAGGGTTGACGGTATAGACTCTTGTGTAAACTCGTGTCTCAGGTAAGTGGACTGTTGTGGGAAGACAGAACAAAAGAGTGGACGGAGGTAGGGTGGCGTCGGAAGGGAAGAAGGAGAGGGAGTCGTGGATGGAAAGGTTGGGAGGAAGGGAGATGAAGAAGAGTGGTGAACTGCGGAGATGATATGCTCTCGCCCGGCCGGAGAGCTCAGGCGGCGAATATCGTCCCTTCACTCGCAGAGCACCGGCGAGAGGCAAATGTTCCTTGTGACGGGACCCTTTCTGGTTTGGTTGAAGACCACGAAAGGTTACCGGCGTCGTGTGTTGGGGATGACGAGAAAGCGTTCCCAGCAGAAACACGCAGACACCTCGGCTCGGCTTTTGGAGCTGCAGCCTGTTCCACACTCGCCTCACGGTCTTTCAGCAGGGCCTCACCCGCAGCTGTCACAAGCCACACTTTTCATCATCACTCTCTCTTCGGCCTCGTTCCCATTTGCTGGCGCGCAACTCTGCCTGCCATGCCCGTCCATCTAATTGCATCTCGACGCCCACGGCCAAACTCTGTGCTTGACCGCAGCTTCTACGGCATTCGCCGGTGAAGGCCTCGGGTTGGAACGATAGCACAACGACCCAATAACGCTTTTTGGACTGTTCAGACTCACAGATAGACCGAAAGTACCGGCATGTGGATTCTGTTGATATCGACATCCTTTCACATGACATGTATGGTGCACAGCATGGGTTACAGGGATGGTGCAGCTCAACAGCATTATACCCTTGGCACTTCTCTCGTGCTGTCTTGCCACTCGCTTTGATCTTCTTCTTTACAACAATCCTAGCACTCTATTTGCGTTTCCGATCCGTTGCGCATTCACACCTTTCATTACCGCTCTCTCCCCGAGCTTGACTTTGACTTTGTACCCTTTACCCCACACGGGCTGCTCCAGAAGTCAGCAAAGGTGATCCCCGTGCAAAAAGAGCATCCAGCCCACCGCTCTTGGGTGTTGTTTCGTCCCACGCGTTATTGGTGGAGTAGGATCATTCGGACCCCTGGCCGGACTTTTGCACCACGCTCAATAATGACGTCTGGCCCGAGCTCAACCATCATCGCATTCAGAACACGATCTTATTGGCTCATGCGTAATAATGCGGGGTAGAGTTGCTTTGGAGATCCCGACGTCCATGGTGGCAAGGCATGATAATGCTCTCAATTCTCCGATCTGCGCTCCCCTCAAGGTGTCCAGACGCTTCTGGTATGCAAGGGGTGGCGACCCAGCCTTGGCTACCCGGTACTTGCATCGGTACCTGCCTCCTGCCAACCCTGACCCTGTGCGCTCGATGACCGCATCCTGGCTCCTTTGCATGAGCGCCTATGGCATCTTCCTTTGCGATGCTGACCTTCGCGGTACGTGTTTATATGCACACCCTTCTCGTAAAACTTTGACCAGAAGCGTGCATTACTGTCGGCATGCTACAACACACATGTTACAAGAACGTCGACCTCGTTGGGAGCAGTTCAAGGATGTCGGATGATACTTCTTTAGGTCTTCGTTGAGTGCACTTATCGCCAGCCACATTGAGTGCACTTATCGCCAGCCACATCTCGTGGTGTGTTGAAGGATACCGTTTACCTTGAGAGAGATCGCAGCAAGAGCATGCCGAATGTCAAGAGATTATTGCAAAGCGTTGTATGCAAATAGGTATTGTCATAGTAAAGCATTGTCCACACCCGAAAGCCAATGAGTAAGAAACGCCCTTCCCATGACTCTGCAGTCGCCATGCACCTGCCGCCAATCACTTTCGACCCCATCAAGTATCCTCGTCCCGTCTCGTTCACGCCGCGGTCTTGCAGCATCACATGCATCTAAAGCTGCCTAGTCCCGCAGTGACCACAGAAGGCCCCCTGCACAGGCCTCTCGCAGTTCCCGCAGTGCGCGCCACCAGCCTGGCTCTCCGCCGCGGCCGCAGCCACGACACCAACAGGCGCCTTGTACTCGGCAACAGCCTGCTCGCGCGCGACACCCGTCTGAACCGGCGCGCTGTGCCGGCCAGGCTGGCTGCCGCGAGCAGCATGCCAGCTCCGGAGGCGGGAGTACCAGCCCGTGAAGCGCAGGATGAGCAGGATGGCCCAGGGGAGGATCGAGATGCCGGCCATGGCCACGAGGGCCGCGCCGCCGTAGTACTTGCTGCAGTTGCCGCCGGAGTAGGTGCGGGCGTCGGCCGGGATGAAGATCGAGCCGGCCCAGTGGGCGCCCATGCCCCAGGATTGGACGCTGCCGCAGGAGAGGGAGGTGCCGATGAGTGCGCCGCCGAGGATGAACTGGGGGGAAGAAGTGTTAGGGCCGGGATGTCAAGAAGAGGGAGAAGGAATGAAGGGGGAGACCTACGAAGAAGACGATGAAGAAGGTGAGGGTGAAGAAGACAACCTTCCACTTGCGTTGGCGGGTCCAGGCTGGGTTGCCGTTGAGCTGAGCCTCGATGTTGTCGCTCATATTGATTGATGGCTGGTGTGAATGGGTCGTTCAAAGTTGGGAAGCGGAAGAGCTCGCAGTGGAGGCTTGATTCACTAGCTTGTGCTATGCTGTGAGAGGAAATTGCTGATGATGAAAGGAAAGACGTGAACAAGGTGCAAGACGAGGATCTATATAAGCTCGTTCTCGAGCACAAGAAAGTGTTCGAGACAGGGAAGCAAATATCAACGTGTTACCCTGGCGCACTCACAGCAGATTCATGGTAGTATCGTAGGGCGGTGGCATGGCTGCAGTGCCATGCCATGCTCCAGGTCGAAAGGGGCCAGCAAATGGCCAATGACACTGCAATCAGCAGAGGAGTGGCGTGAAGCCACAGGCCGCTATACCTGGGCTGCGGCTGTAGAGGAGGACGTGGAAGGCATGGAAGGGCTATCATCGCGCACACGAGAGCGCCGTAAGGGGTCTTGGACCGCATTTGGCTATGTCGAGTGGGGCTGTAGGGAAGCGAGGTGGCTTGCGGGCCTGCCATGAGAGTCAGACGAGAGTCGCTTTGCCAAGGCAGCCACAGTTGCATCAGCCCTATTGCGAGGCCACCATCAACAAAGACCAGACACCGGTGTCATGCAAGCCACTACTGCTGTTCACACATCATCATCACGGCCTGTCCGATGCTTCTGATCCATGTCGCGCCTTGTACCAGTGCGACCAGACAGATCGAGGCAATGGCGTAGAAGGTAGACACAGCCATCTTCGTTTCAGCCCTACAAGGCGCTGCACATGCGACGAAATTGATCTCACTTGATCTGGTCGTCCAGAGTAATGTCGACCTCGAACAGGAGGACGCACTTCTATCTGCACGTTGCCACCTTGGGCGTACTCCGACTATAGGAACGTGACACGCTGTATTCAAAGACTTTCCATGCATGTGGCGGCTCGGTCTCTACCTGCGCACGCACGTATCGCGTTGATGCCAGTCATTCGATCGTGCCTCATTGTCCTACTATGATTGCTCCGCGCTGCTCCACTCGTCGCAAGCGCTTTACCTGGACTGACGACCGCGCTGGTTCTTGTGCCCCGTACTCACGACGCGAATTGCTCTGTGTGGCTCGCGATGTGCGAATGTGGTGTTCGGATCCAGTTGACTGATTTCCAAGGCACTGCATGAAGTCGTCACATGGCCTCCTGAAGTCGAGCGATATGCTCATACAGCTCCAACGCATACTGCTGCCGAACCTGTAGTGCCGATGTCAGCTATGCATGGTCCAACGACTGAGTCAAACACCATGGCCTCCTTACCTTCAGCTGCAGCAGTTCCAGCTTAGGCCGCCCGTCAATGCTGCCCATAAAGTAGATGTACCCGCCCTGAGGCGCCTCGCCCTTGACACTACCAAAGCGCAGCTCCTTCTTGACGGGCGTGTTGAGGATGACACGGTGGCTGCCGTCCGCCCGCATAACGAGGCGAGCCTTGACAGCGCCACTGGCACCACTACCATTCGTCGACACCGGCTCCGTGGTCGTAGTGTTCTGCGTATCGTTGCCGAGCTGCGACTCGAGGTCCGCCTCCTTGGCTTCTGCTGCTGGGCCAGCGCCCTTTTGAACGTTGAGCCGCAGGGTGCCCAGCCCTCTTTCCTTCCATTCCTTTTTGGATGCATCGTCGTCTGGATTCGACGGGACGAAATTGTACAGCTTCGCGCGGCAGGTGAAGCGCACCACCTCGTTCTCCTCGCCAGTCTCCACTGATAGTCATACACGGTCAGCTCTCCGTGTCACTGGTGTCGCTGCACACGGCATCACTTACAGTCCTGCTCAAAAAAGCGTTCATCGCGCTTCTCTTCACTTTCGCCGACAGCAGAGCTCTTCACCTTGCCGTCAACATCATCATCGCCCTCCGCCTCGTCGTCGTCCTCATCTGCCTCCGCAGCCGGTGCACCGAAGGCGCGGACGGGCTTCTTCGCTCCGCCGCCGGCCGGACCGGCAAAGTCGGAGAGTTTCGCGCCGCTGCCTAGACCTCCAAACCCGCCTGTTAGTCCAGCACCACCGCCAAAGCCGCCCGACAGGCCGCCACCGAAGCCCGTACCACCACCAGCACCGCCAAACCCCGAGCCACCCCCAAAAGCTGATGTGCCCCCAAATGCAGATGTTGCTCCGAGTGCACCGCCGAACACTGAAGCTTTCGGCGTTGCGTCCTTTGTGATGTCCGCATCTTTCGTTGTAGGGGCGGCTGGGCTTGCGAAGCTGCTGAGTTTTGGAGCCGTTGCTTCTCCTCCGCCGAGGACACCAAAGCCCGATGCTGGTGCGTTCGCAAAGGAGCTGAACCCTGACGCGGCGAACGCTGAGGTTGAGGCGCCCTCAGCCTGCTTCGCTGCAGCAGGTGCAGCTGCTTGGCTGCTTGTGTTCGATTTTGCAGCTTCCTCGCTGGCCGTGACATTGCCATTTGTCGACGTCTTTGCAGGTACATCATCCCTATTCTCCGCGACTGCAGGCTTCTCCTTCGTTGTCACGTCATCGACGTGTCGCGCCGTCCTCGTGCGCTTGGTCTTCGGGCTTGCTAGATCCTCTTGCTTTGAACCTGCGTCCTCCGCTGGGGGCGTAGCATCTCCTCCTTGCCTCGTGGTCCCATTTGCCTTTGGCTGCGCAACTTCTGTCTCGTCCTGGCCTACTGCAGCCGGCCGTGTAGTGTCCAGTGAGGCTCGCCCACTTCCGGACACTTCCTCGAGCGTGCTATCTCTCGATCGCTTGCGGCTGTGCTTGAGATCAGCTGCTCCTGATGCTGTGGGGCCTCGTGATTGGGGTTGTGTTGGCGGAGCCGATGCTTCCTCTGACTCGTCGAAGCTGCGCTTGCGTTGTGTCCGTCCTCTTGGAGGAGCTACATCACTCGTTGTTTCGACGGAGTTCGATGGCACATCTGCTGATGTGGAGGCTCCCTTCTCTTCTGCTGTTGAAGATTCGTCGACCAGGACATTGCCCTGGTCAATTGATGCCTTTTGCAGCTTCTCCCTGACTGGTTTCTCGCCCTCTGTACCAGGTGGCGAGTCTGTGGTATGCTTCTGAGCCGCCATTGTCGTTGAAAAGTGTCTAATTATATCGGTCGGTTGTGGCCAGGATCGTCCTTATCTAGTATTTTGTGTTCAGCGGCTACTGGTTGTACAGCAGGTGACGACCTCTGTAGCCGCGGACGCTTCAGTCGCGCTGGTACGAGACGAAGCTCCAATTGATCTCGGTCAGTACAGTCTCGCAGCTCTGGCGCATCGAGCTGTGATGGAGTAGATGCTCGAAAGATTAGCCTGCTGGTGTAAAGAGAGGTCGAGAGTATTCAACAAACAGTCGAGCGGAGTGGTCCGCACCACCACCGAGAGCCGAGCGCGGAGAGGAACCCAATGTAGCTTCACTTGCAAACTTATATCTAGTCATTCACAAGGAGCAACACACACTAGTGGACGTGAAATGGTGAAGACATGATTGTACATTGCTATATTTTGGAATGCTGCACAAGTCTGCAGGCGACATGAATGCGTTTGCCCGGAAAGCCTCCGCTCTTCTTTCGCCCCTGGATCAGGCCTGCCCTAGCTAATCAGACACAAGCAACCCAAGCCAACATAGAACACCAGCAGCGGGTAGACGGCAATCCCCACACGATTTTTAACCACACCCGAACCTCCAAGGATACTGATGCCAGCAGCCATGGACCAGAGAATAAGCACGACGTAGATGGGTATCCGGATGTAGAAGTTCAATCCGAAGGCGCTGAGGATGGACGCAATGACGAGCGGGAAGAGGGTGTAGCCAATGACGCATACGGACTGGAAGAAGGAGCTGTATCAATGCTGTCAGCCTTTTGCGAACAGATTTGATGAAGGAAGTGGAACGTACATGGTACCGCCGAGAAGCTTGATCTGTAGCGTCACAACCGATTCGCCGATCCAGACGATGGCAAAGACGCCGGTGAAAACAGAAGTCTTCTGGTCGTCCTGCGCGCAAATCGAGAGGAACAAGCTGAGGAGGAGGCAGAAGAGCAGCGGACCCCTGTAGTGATATCGCCGTCAGCCAACAATGTTTCTCCCTCTCAACCACAACCTGACCTCCTCTTTTCTGTCCATTGAGTGTCTCTTCGGATATTTTGAACATACCATAGATCCCAGTCCCGGAGCCCCTCACTCATGCCCCCCTCGAGCACCACGTCCCCATCCCTCAACCTCCCCACCAGCCCCCTCAGCCGATCCAGCCCGCCTTGGCCCTCGCCCACCCCTCCCTCGCTCACGACGGGGTTCATCGCCCCGCCCAGCAGGTACTTTGGCCACAGCACCTGCCGCATCTTCTCCCACACGGCGAGCAGGTCGCGGCTCAGCGTCGCCCACACGCTCTCGTCGATGGTGTTCTGCGGCGCGCGCCGGTCCTCGCCCGGGATCGAGGACGTGAGGTACGATTGCGTCTGGCGCGCCGCGCGCTGCGCCGACATGTTGCCCGTCAAGGGCGCGCGGTCGGACGACGTGCCGGCCGGTGTTGCGGCGTGTGCGGTCAGGGGATCGTCGTCCGAGAGGGCCGCTGGGAAATACGGGTCAGGTGTCAATTCCATTGCGTGATGATGGTACAGGACGGGAAGAGAGTGTGTCAAGGATCATACCGTCATCTGGGTCAATGAGGTCTGCGTCCGTCTCGACGGCGTCTGCGTCGTAGGGGTCGGAGAAGCCCCCGTGCTCATGGGGTATGTGTGCCATCTCTTGTGCTGCGCTGCTACCGTTTTCTAGTGGCCGTGGATTGAGTTCAGCGTCGCATGTAGGCAAGATTGAAGCTCTGCGTGGGCTGTGTGTTGCTCAATGGCCGGGTTGATGCAACAATGTCGCGTTCTGGGTGGCAGGAGTTTGTGAGAGGCCTCGGGGTGAAGCCAGCTCGAAACTTTGGAGCTGCGGCAGGTTCACGTCTCGGCCTTGGCCGGAGGCGCCACGGCCCTTTGGTTCGTCACTGGAGCCGCCCCTGTGCGGTGCCAGACAGCATCATTATTCGCCACATCACAAGGCTAAAGGTGTATATGGTTGTAATCAACATTATTCGTATTGTCTCTGACAGTGTCGCAGTATAGCCGGTCAAATGATTTCATCTAACAAAACAATGCGCTTTGACTCAGCATCTTTCCTTCTACTCGACGGTCAAAGCATTAGTCGCAAAAGGGTAGTCGCTCAATATCGCCATCAAAACACTAGAGGTGTCCCGCAAATGCATGCTCGTGCAATCGCTTGCCCCGTCGCAATCCTTCATTAGGTTCGGGTCGGATTACATGATGGTGTGCACTCGTCTCAACCATCGCCTTCAGTGCCCAGGATGCCGACAGCCCAATGCAGTCGTGCAGCAGGTCTCGAATGAACAAACCTGCGATTAGTGACATCGCTCTGATCAGGCTCCTCACGCGGATCGAGTGTCGTCCACTTGCCATTCAGCCGCTCGTCCTGCGCGCAGGTGTTGAAGCGCAGCTCATATCTTGGCCCGCGATCCGCCTTGCCGGTATTGTGCCAGGCAGTCTGGCAGCCGTGCGCAATGACCCCGGCAGTCTCGTACGCGCACTGCCGCTCAATGTCGAACAGCGCAGTCACGATCCAGTCACGCTGCGCTGCGTCCACCACCTGTACTCCCGCGAAGAAGAGCGGCAGGCAGAGATCGCACATGGCCCCTGCTATTTCTGGATGGATGGTCCGGGTGGTGCGTGGTGGTAACACTCCTGCTGCTATGCGGCCAATGTGCATCGCATACGGCATCGTCTGCTTGGCCGCAATCGCAGCTGCGACGTGTGCGTGAGGTGGCATGTCGGGGTGAAGTCTATGCGCAAAAATACGAGCGACCATGATATAGCCCCACAAGGTGGCAACGGTGTTCGATCTGTAAACGAGCGGCAGGCCGAAAGGTGTGAGGGTCGCATGTGGGTTGGTCACAAGTGGCTGGAAGGCATCGCCTAGCATGGACTGAAAAGTGTTGAGCGCTTGCAGTATGTTGTTCCATTCGACCATTGCAAGCCTGGTGGCTTCTTTGAGATCTGATAAGTCTTCGTGCTCGGGCGTCGCAGCGGGGAAATATTGTCCTTCTTCGGCTTGGTACGAGCTGGGCATTCCGGCGCTGGGTGGTATGGGCGCCATGCCGAAATAGCCTGGCATTGTCGGTGAGGGAATCTTCGAGCCTGGTGTTTGCGGCTGCGGCGCTGCTGGTGATGTTGAGGCCCGTGATGGACGCTCGAGCTTCATCCAGGGTGCTGGTCGCCACTTTCCGCCATTGCTTTCCATGGCCTTGACCTTCCTCTTCCTGTCGCTCACCGCAAAATCAGCATGCGACCGAGGAGTAGTACCAAGTGATCGTGAGTGCCGCAAGGCGCGTCGACGTCATTGATATTAGCTCTTGGCGGACAATCTGTCCATCTGCTGAAGGGCATGCTAAACAACATCAGCAAGAACTCCTATACGTACGTTCAAGATCCAACTTACAGTAGTGGATTGGCACTGACGATGCCGCCAATCATGTCTTGCCTCGCACAAGCCCAGAACAAATCCTTTTGGATCTCGAAGGAGGGTATATCAATGTCGATCACATGCCTGTCGAACGTGCTACCATCAAGAATCTGACCATGATCATCGTAGTCTACCACGCGACCAGCCATGAGACTGACAAGTTGACTGTTGACCTGCGGCACCTGATCGAGATCGCGGTATTGGTCCATCTTTATCTTCACCTCGATAGGAATGCCTCCATCGGGATTTCTACGCCGCAGCGAGGCAAAGCCTTGTTGTCTATCTGCAGATCTCTGCAATCTGAGATTCTGTATTTGCCTTTGCGAGGAGGCAAAGTCTGCTTCGACGAGCAACTGTGCTTCGCCGGCAAGATGGCTGCTCCATTTGACGTGCTCGGCGCACCACAACTCGTATATGGCCAGAAGGAGTGAAGCGCCCATGACAGATACACTGTTCCTCCTCTTCGACTTGCCGACTGACTGGTGCACGCTTTTCAAGGCGTATGCGTAATGCTTGTACGACGGTGTGCTTGATGCGCCGGTCAATTTGGCAATATGGAGACTGGAAAGCGCCAAGACGGCTTGCAATAGACCTTGGTCCTGGAGAGCTGCCAACGGCATGGTGTGAGTCCATAGGCCGCGCTTGGAGAATGGAATGTCATGCCGCTCCATATGCAAAGCCTCCAGTGGACCTCTGTCTGAGCTGGAGATTGTAAGCGCGGTAACATTGACAAAGTGAGAGAAGACGCGGGCGGTGGCGGGGTTTCTGAGTGGTGTTGCAACCTGCTCAGGTCGGTATGTGTCTAAAATGCCCTCACTGTAGCCTAGAGCATGCTGAGTTGCATTGTTCAGCTGGAGCTCGCCAATTCTCAAGATATGGTCAAGCGCGAGTTCATCCTGAGGTGCTGGCTCGACCGTTGGCGGGATGAAAGCGTCGGGTTCTGCATGAACATCGACATCGTAGTAGTCGTCATCATGAT
>CAWLAL010000262.1:0-52952 GCA_963854785.1 Vaccinium vitis-idaea | reverse complement strand
TGCCGTTGAGAGACTCAATCTCGCTTCCAAGTGCATTCTTCTCCTTTGCAGAGGTCTCTTGCTGTGTAGCTAGATCTGCTTTCAATTGTTTGTTGTCTGCTTTGCTAGTGTCATGCGCCTGTTGAAGAGTCTGCAGTTGCTGATGTTGTTCTTGCTTTGCGGTAGTAACGGCTTTCAGCTCCTTGGCGGACGAATCGAGGGCATTTACCTTTTCAGTCAGCGCTTCTCGGAGACCCTTTGCGCCGTCTTTCTCCTTGGCCACATGAGCAGATAGCTGACTGAAATTTTCTTCAAGTCGTTGTATGTTCTTTTGGAAACCACTCTTCTCTTCTCTAGAGGTGGCCTGCAAAGAAGTGAGGTCCCCAGCCAATTGCTCCTTCTGCGCCTTGTGAGTATCGTGCGACTTTTGCAGCGTCTGTATTTGCTGCTCAAGTTCTCCCTTTGCAGCAGTGACAGACTTCAGCTCCTTCGAAGTGGAGTCGAGAGTCTCTGTTTTCTGAGTCAGCGAATCACGAAGGCCGGTTGCGCCTGCCTTCTCCTTCTCCAGCTGGGCGGACCGTTGACCGAGGCTTTCCTTGAGGGTCTGGATGCTCTCTTGCAAGCTGGCCTTCTCTTCCTTGGTCGCACTCTGCAGAGAGGAAAGGTCTACCGCCAACTGCTCTTTCTGCACCTTGTGACTGTCGTGCGCTTCCTGCAGATTTTGCAAGTCTCTATTGAGCGAATCTCTTGCGGTTGTGATCTGGGCGATTTCCTTTGACATCGACTGCTTGGTCTCGTCGAGTGCATCCCGGAGCCCATCCGCGCCAGACCTTTCCTCTTCCAGAGAAGCAGTCAGCGCAGCGGCATTGCTCTCAAACGACTTGATCCGCTCCTCAAAGGCGACCTTTTCCTTGGATGAGCTGGCTTGCAGTGTGGCCAGTTTTCCAGAAAGCTCTCCAGACCTCGCCTGGGCCTGCTTAATGTAGTCGTCGTGTGTGGCCTGCAGGCGAGCTAGATTTCCCTGCAGCTCACTTGCTTTCCTCCGCGTACTTTCCGACTCGCCCTTCTCAGCCTTGATTTGGCCCTCTGCTTCTTGGATCTTCTTGGCAAGACTGTTCTTCTCTGTTGTATGAACTTTAGCCATTTCAGCTGCCTTGCTCGCCGCCTCGCTCTTCTCCAGCTTGACACGTTCTTCCAACTCTTGAACTTTGTTCGAAAGACTATCCTTCTCCGATGCATGTCTTTTGCTCGCTTCAATCGCTTTGCCCTCTGCCTCTGTCCTTTCCAGCTTGATCTGACTTTCCAAGTCAAGTAGTTTCTTTGAGAGGCTGTTCTTCTCCGTTGCATGACTTCGCGCTGAGTCTGCTGCCTTGCTTTCCGCCAATCTGACTTTCTCACTCTTTTCTTGCTCTGCCTCTTCGACCTGCTGCTCAAGATCAGACAGCCTCGCCGTCAAACCTGCTCTCTCTGTGGCATGCTGCTTTGCGTTCTGAGAAGCTTTTGCCAGTCTTGCCTCGAGCGCCTCGACTGCACTCCCACTCTCTCTTCCCTTCATCGCCAGCTGCTCCTCCAGTTCTGATATCCGCTCAGTCAAGCTTGCAGTCTCTGACGAGGACTTTTCTCCATTCTGTGAAGCTTGCAGGACTTTTGTCTGCAAAGACTTCTTTTCCTGTTCGGCTTCCGATACTTTCGACAGTAGTGATGCTTTCTCTTGCTCGGCCTTTTGCAGCTGCTGTTCTAGCTCACCCAATTTCTGCGACAAAGCAGCTTTCTGGGAAGCTTCCTTCTCCTTGCTTTGTGATTCGTCTGTCAATTTGGCCTCCATCGCCAACGTCGCCTTTCTGCTCGCCTCCTGTGCTTGTTTCAGTTGCATCTCTAGCTCTGTCAGCTTCTCGGAAGATGCACTCTTGTCCGTAAGGTGTGCTGCCTCTAGTCCTTGCAGCTTGGACTCCATTTGCCGAGCAGCCGCTTCCTGTTCTTGAAGAGCTTTCCGGAATTGCGACTCGCTGTCTGTGCTAGAGTCTGCACTCTCCTTAAGCTTCCCTTCGAGAGCTGCCAGTTGCCCAGTCAACTGTGCCTTCTCTGCATTGAGCGAGATGATCGTCGACTGTTGACTTGTCAATTGCATTCGCATTGGAGTCAGATCCAGATCGTGGCTTGATGTTCGAGCGTGGAGGGAAGGGTGCCGTGCTGATTCCCTTGTGGGTGAGGTGGGAGAGGCAAATCTGGAAGTGGAGAGTCGCTTGGACGATGAGCTGTCAGAAGAAAGCTTGCGAGTGTGTGCTGGTGGAGAGACAATAGTGCTGCCCTTTTCGGAAGCAGGTGGTGACGTTACAGAGGCACCTCTCGACGCTGGTATCTCGATAGGTTCCGGAGTCGGCTCATCCAATGCTTCGCCCTCGTCTCCATCTGCGCCGTTTGCATCTTCCGTACTCTCGTCTGCTTGTGCCGACCCATTGCCAGATGAGGAAGCTGCCGCCGCTGCTGCCTTTCTCTTCTCCTGTGCCTTCTTGAGCTGCCATTTCACAGTTTAGCAGCCTGGTCAAGCAGCGTCGTGTCTTCAGTCATGACTCACCTGCTTGCGTGCTCTCGCCGCTCGCGCTGCCCTGTCTTCTACCTCTGCCATGACACGCTGCTTGGTGTTGGTCTCTGTCGATCGTGGTGGTTGAAACGGCAAACCTTCCGCATCTGTAAAGCGCACTCCAAGCTTCGCATTCAAGCGCGACGCACGGTTGCTCAGGAGGCATCAGCCCAAAAGCACGCTAGTCTATCTGATTGAATCTACTTCTCCCTCTTTGAAAACACTCAGTATTGCACACCAAAGCCATCGATTGTCTAGATCACAATGTCTACAGCTCTTCCTTTGCAGCATGAGAAGGAGATGAAACAGACGGCTTCAAAGGCCAACAGACAGCAGACGTGGTCACTTTTGCCTCATAGATGCACTTTTCTCCTTCGAATACGTCTAGCAGGGCATTTTCAGTGCCGCACGATAGATCCACCTAGAAAGGGAGATGAGGAAATCAGTAGATGCCACTGCTTATTCGAAGGTGTAACTCACAATCAAGCTACGGTCGGGGCCGTTCCAGCACCGTTGACCAGAGTCGTAGATGGCCCTCAGATAAAAGTCATCTTGCTGATAGTCGACAGAAGTATTCTTGGGGGCGAAATGAGCGAACCGGCCGAGAGATACGTTGCCGTGGCCTCTATTGGGCTTTTGCGTTGCCTGACCAAAGAAGCAAAACTCATACGTGTACTCGCCCATGTTCTTCTCGATACACGTCCCATCCAGTGCCTTGAACTCGCCTCTCCTTCCCCACCTCTCTGGATTGGCATTGAGCTCAGCCTTCTTCGATTCGAGGCTGGTCTCGGTATTTCTAAATGCTGTTTCAGCAGCTCGGTGAGCGGTTCTTGCGACAGATACATTCTCTGCTTCCCCCTCGTCTGTCCCCTTGCGAATGTTGCGCTTGACGTCTGAGATGATATTTGCCTTGAGCAACAGATCAAGCAAAGTGTCGACACCTGCTTCAAAGTATGGCACCATGGCATCAGGTAGGTACTCATGAATGCGGAAAAGGATGCCCGATTCGCGAGTCACCGAACCTTTAAAGTTCTCGTCGTCCAGCAGAGTCAAGGGATCGGTGTCTGCCAACTCGCGGATCTTCTGTGATGTCCAGCTTCCTTCCTCAAAAAGCTGCTGTATCTTGATTGCCTCTTCATCGTCGATGGAGCCAGTTGCTTTCTCTTCGCTCTCTTCGCCTTCCTGATCTCCTCTTCGCCATGATCGGTAGGCCATAACAGCTCCCTTGACTGCCATATCTTGGTTGTTGGGATTGTAACCCCGGGATAAGTCATCGAGCAAGTTTGTCAACTTCTCCATCTCCTTCTTCATCGTAGATTGCCGCTCGATCAAGGAGCCCAGCGCTTCCTGATGCGTTTTCAGAGTGCCATATAATGCTGCAGTGTGACAAGTAGAAGTCAGATCAAATTTTCGCTACAATCTTAATATACGTTCACTCACGACTTGCCATCTTCTGCGCAATCACTTTACTGTCCATGGCCTCTGCTGTCTCCAGCACCGTCTTTGCCTTTCGCTCCTTTTCCTTGGCTACCTCTACTTCCACTTCCAGCTTGGCAATCTCTGCAACCAGCCCCTCCAGGGCCTTCTCCCTATCTCGGATGTATTTGTCACGAATCTTTGATCCCGCTCGTTGTATATTTTCAGCCTCTTGCTTCTTCTTCCGGTAGGTCTTTCCCACGCTGGCACAGACATTAGGGCACTTCTTCTTTCCATCATACTCGTCGCTACCATCGCAGCACTCTGGGTCGCAAACCCCGTCATTTACTCGACTCGACAGGATGTACGCGGGTATATGACCAGTGTTTTGGCAGTAAAAGGTCGAATTGGGACATGCCGATGTCCCTGGTTCGTCGCTTCCGTCTTGACAGTCGCAGTAGTCGTCGTTGATCGCCGCTGCTGGGACCGACTGACTGGAACGCTGGCATTTCCACGTCGTCTGACCTGTTGGCACTTGATACAGATGCACATTCTCCGGAGCAACCCCACGAACGCTCTCACCCGCAGCTGCGCTCGCTTGTCTGCCTTGGGAGATGGCCAAGGCGACAAACGAGACTGCCAGACTAGTATCGAGCCGCATCCAAGTTCGACTCGTCCAGGACGCTCTTTGTTGCTTGTCAGACGAGGGAGAGAAGAAGCCAACCAACAGCAGCGACGTGGATCTTGGCTGTTTTAGCCTCCAGGGGATTTAGCCTTTTGACTAGCCGCCCTGCCGCGTGGCACCACCAACTAACTACTCATGCTGCTTGCTCTTCGTACCTTTCTCACCTCTCGACTACAATCCACTTGTACATGCATTCCTGTGGGAGTAAGCGGACAAGCTTGCAAGGTTTGCAAGAATTGAGGATGTCCAACCTCGTCATAGTGACTGGGATCTCCTCGTCTTCTTTCCTACCAGCAAATTGAGCTCGGACGAGAGAAACACCCCGCGGCCAGGAAGAAGGCGAGCTGCGATCGACGTTTGAGATCTTCCACTCTTAACATTGTGTTGCAGTAGTCATTCGAAAAAAATGTGAAAGAACATAGAGACTAAAAGGAGAATTCATGGGGAAAGCTCTTAGATTACACCTTTTTGTTCTCCTTTACAAACTTGCCAACTGCTGCAAAGAGCTCCTTGGAGGCATTAGGAAACCAAGGCAGGGCCTGAAAGTCGTGCGGATAGCCCTCCTTCCAGTAGTGCTGGACCTGCACGCCATTGTGTCTCGCCTTCTTGATGAATTCCACCCCTTCCTCGACGAGAGTCTCTTCACCGCCATGACTAACGAAGATAGGTGGCATCTTCTTCATCGTCTGCGAAGACCAATGGCTGGGACTAATCCAGGGGTCGCTTGCTCTAGGCAACTTGTTCGTCTGCAGAGCTTTGAATCCAGTGTCTACATATGTGGCAGTGACGGCGCAAGAGCTCAGCTGAGATTGGAAGCCTTTGCGCTTGCTTCCATTCATATCCAGCCATGGCTGTCATAGTGGGGAGGATGATCTTGTATCAGAGGCAATCTTGCTTGCCTTTCATCATGTGAAATGCACTCACGGAAAGTAGAAGAAGCGAATTTACGCTGTCGGACTCGTGTGCAATCTCATCCAGATATCGCCACAGGGTCATCGCCAAGTTTGCACCGGCAGAGTCACCTCCGATGACGATGCTTTGGTAGCCTTGCTTCTTGAGATGCAAGAAAGCCGAGTACGCTTCGTATAGTTGAGTGGGATACTTTGCTCCGGGGGCGAGACGATATGCCACGGAAAGCACATCTACTTCACCATACTTGGCGTGATTCGATGCAGCAGTGACGCCCATGAAAATGTCATCAGGGTCCAGAGTGATGTACGCTCCGCCGTCTGGAAAAGAGCAAAAGGATCTGTTAGTTGTCTGAGGGGCTCTTCTAAAGGCATACAATTGTACGCACGGAAGTAGAGCACAACCGGGCTGCTCCTCTTTGAGATGGGCGAAGTGTCTTTCTTGTTGCGATACCACAGCGCCGCCGTGGCCTTGTTCCTCTCCCCTGCATTCAAGCGTACAGGCAGCTTTGAGTCGTCAAACGCATTTCCCGCCGGCTTGATAAAGACAAACGACGAGCTCGGACTGATCCAGCTTTCGAGCCGAAAGGGTTTGCGTGTATATGGACCAGGCTGGGCACCGAGCAGGGCCTGCCATCGGAGCGTCTCCCTGCCCACACTGGTGAGTATGTATTGCAGCAGATTCGGCCACCCCTTTTCCCTCTTTCTCAGGAAGATGCCTCGGATGAGCCAGAGTGGAGTCATGACTGTAGAAGCGCCAAGTGCCATTGCCGTCGCAACAAGCATGCGGGCTGCCCTGCTGATGTCCTCCATGGTGCAAGTGGCAGCGTTGGAGATGGCGTCAATGTGGGGAAGAAGCAAAGAGCAAATTTTAAGCTACAGACTCGAGTCTAAATGCACCTGGCCCCGCATTTCAATTTAGCTTCCTTACGTATTTCCTCCACGTCAATCATGCGAAGATATAGATTGCAATTATCATGTGTACAAGGACGAATCGTGGTACTCCCGGAAGCAAGACTCAGAAACCACCTTTGCCTCGCACGCGATTGATACTGCCAATGACGCCCTTGATGATGCTCGACGGGCCCGACTTGATCCCCGTTGAACCAGTCAGCTCGTTCTCTTCAACATCTCTCCAGATTCCGTCATTGTCCAGTCGTCCCTTTTCGAGTGTGTTCTGATTGCGTCTGATCAAGTCCATCCACTCTGCGCAGATCTGCTTTGAGTCAATCATGACGTTGATCTCTTGCGAGTGGAACCAGCTTTGGGCGTCTTGGTTGCCGTTGCCTTGGATGCCAATGTGGTCGTCGGCAATGAGCAATTTTACGTGGCAATTTCGGTGATTTATATGAGCGTTGATTGGCTTTTCTTGATCCTTGGCAGTGTACCAGTAGTACTGGAGGCGACCCTTTTCCTCATCTGTCTTTAGCTCGGCAAACAGACGCTTGACAACTTCTTCATTGGTGCCTCCTTGACCAGGCAGGGCCTCTCCCCCGTCATTGAAGCCGACGTCGACAAAGAGAACAACGGTGATTCCTCGTCGCACAGCTGCAATGACTGCTTCTATCACGGGCTTTGCTGTAAAGGTAGGCGTCTGGATGAAAACCTTTTGCTTTGCATTCTTGAGTGCAGAGATCCAAGATACGTCCTGAGGATTGTGGACGTCGCCGTGTCCTGGGGTGCCACGGGGCTTGCGATTTACCAGGGCCATCTAAAAGAGCCAGAGAAGGGGTCAGCCAGGGTTTGACTCGATTCAAGTAGGCGATACTCACGGGCACCTCTTCGTGCTCGGCATGGAGGCAGTGAGGCCTGAATTCCGCGGCTTCGTCGTCCTCTGCTGGTGGGTCGATTGTCTGCTTGGTGTCGGGCTGGACACCCGCGTTGAGGTGGTCGGTGATGGTGATTCTCCTGCCCGAAATGAACCGCGTCTGAGGCAGGTCACCCACTTCACAAGGCACCTGATTGCTCGCTTTCATCGATGTCCAGTTCTGCTGGTACAGCCTCTTCTCTGTGCTCAACGAGGTTGCCTTTGCCTCGCCTTGCTTTCCGTCTAAATCAGCCTGCGTCATGTATATGCTGTCCATTCCAAAGGTAATGTCGGTGGAAGGAGTGAAACCAGGGGTCAGCAGGGGCAGATTGGGCTGCAAATGAGCATACCACGAGTATAGCGCCATGTCGTAGAAGCTTTGCACAATTTTGCCCTCGATGTGGATCATCATTTCCACATTGGGACGATCTTGCATGTTGTTGCTGTTGAGCAGCACCACCTTTCGATCGACGACCATGTACTTTGAGTGAAAGGTACCCAGCACTGGTCGATGGTAATTGATGAGCTGGAAAGACAGGCCTGGCATCTCGTCGAGCTTGGGCAGGTCCACCTCCTTGCTCGTCCACTCCTTCTCAAAGACCTCGACGTGATTCGATGCAAACTGCTTGACGTTGCCTCGATCGTACATCATCTTGACTACGACATGCTTGCCCCTCTTCTGCGCCCGTTGCGAGAGCTCACGGAATGCGTCTGAGATGTGTCCACCGCTGTTGCTTGCTTCCCAGTAGTTGGTCGCGAAGATTATTTCCTCGTGTGCATTTACGATGACATCGCAGTAGTGCTGGATAATGTCGGGAATGACAGAGATGATCGACAGATTGACCACACCAGTCGATCCGAGCAGCGGAGGCGAGACAACACCTGCCCAGGGATCCTTCTCCAGCGTCAGGAGTATATCGTGGTAGATCTGCCATTGGTCTTCAGTCATCTGGTCGTCTAGACAAAAAGAGACACTCAATACTCACCGTCAAGAATAGCTCGCTGGGCTGCGTCTTGCCAAAGCTTCCTAGCTGTCGAGCCTCTTCCAGATCAGCGGAGATGCCATCCAGAGCTTGGCTCTCGCCCTTGCTGCTCTTGGTATGGTGTGGATAGAGCTTTTCGAGGACATGACCTGGTGTTACCTCGCCTCCCTTTGAGGCAGCTTCTGCCAGCTCCGACGTGAGCGTCTTGTTGCTATGGACTAGGTCCTTAACAGCTTGCGGGATCGGCATTGTGATTATTGAAGCTGAAGAGGGGTGGGATAGAGGGAATTTGGAATGGCTGTGCGCTTCAATTGAACTCTGCTCTCCTTCCTCTCGGGCCCTTTCTCAGTCCTAGTGCTTCGCAATGACGTGCCGCCGGTAAGCCTAAAGCAGCCCAGCTCGGCAGCTCTAAAAAAGCACGGGCCCTTGCCGACTCTCCACGCGAGCAACGACGATAGGATTGATTTGCACTACTCTGTTTCCCTTTCCTCTTCTCTTCTGTGCGCGGGTGGCCATCGATGGCGTCGGAGCTGCTGATTCCTTTGCACGTCAAATACATCACCACACTCGCATCGCACACAACGTCCCTCACATATCATCTGACGACACACCTGCGACTAAATGCCATCTACTGGGCAGTGACTGCTCTTTTTCTTCTCGGCTTTCCAGACGCTCTTCCTCGGGAAGAGATAGTCGATTATGTGCTGACTTGTTGGGACGATGCACAGGGAGCGTTTGGAAGCCATCCCGGTCACGATGCGCACGTCCATGTCACACTAAGTGGTGTCCAGATCCTCTTCATGTACGGCCAGCTGCATCGTCTAGGTGATAAGAGAGAGAGGATAATTCAGTGTGAGTACTCGCGCCAAGTATCTCTGTATATGGAGCTTATGTGTGTTCCCATCGACTATACAGATCTTTTGTCGCTCCAAGATCCCGTCACCGGTGCATTTGCGGGTGACTCCAGCCGACTTGAGTACGACTCTCGCTTTTTATACTGCGCAGTATCGTGTCTATCACTGCTTAGCTCCATGGAGCCCCCCGGCGAGAGAGCAGCACAGAGCACCGGCACCTCCTCACCAGACGATGCACTGAAGAGGGATCCACTTTGTCGTCTCGATGTCGACAAGACTGTCCGTGCTGTCCTGGCTTGTCACAACTTTGACGGCGGCTTTGGAACCGGTCAAGGAGCAGAATCACACGCGAGCCAAGCCTTCGTCAGCATCGGCGCACTCAGCATTCTGAAATCCATTGATAGACTTGGACAGCAAGGTAGAAGACGGCATGAAGTGTGGCTGAGTGAAAGGCAGCTACCCAATGGCGGTCTGAACGGACGCCCTCAAAAGCTAGAAGATGTGTGCTATTCGTGGTGGGTGCTGTCTGCCCTTGCTATGCTTTCCAAGCTACACTGGATCAGTGAAAGCAAGCTATCCAATTTCATATTGAGCGCACAAGACCCAGATAATGGCGGCATTGCCGATCGTCCAGACAACGTGGCAGATGTCTTCCATACGCAATTTGGCGTCGCTGGTCTCAGTCTGTTAGGAGGAGATCAAGCACGACAACTGGAGGAGATAGATCCCGTCTATTGCTTACCGGTCAGATGCCTTGCACCCTTTCCCTTTCTTCAACGGCCATTCCAACAGGGCAAGCGGGCCGGCACCGCTCCTAGTGTACAAAAATAGCATTTCCATCATACTACAGTAATCATAGAGAGAAACGGGAGCTCATGCTGCCCGTCTTTTACTGCGCCGTACTGCTATCGTCTCTTCCGGCGAGACTGCTGTTTGCTCCTCTTCCTGCTCCTCTTCAGCATCGACAGCTTGAGGACGGTACGACTTGACATCTTCACTAACTCTTGCCTTGCGAAAGAGGCCTGCCGCTTCCCTTTCCGCTTCCTTTTCCTCCTTTTGCAAAAGCTCTTTCTCTCGCTGCTTTGCTTCTCGCTGCTCTCGCCTCTTCTCACGATCTGCCTCTCTGCGCTTCTTGACCTGCTCTTCCTTCTTCATCCTGGCCTCTTTGTCCTCGTCTGAGTCCGATTCTTCCACCCTCTTTACTCGGAATGTCGAGTCAGTACTCTTGCGAGGAGTAGCACGTTTTCTGCGGGATGTGCGGGCCGGTGATGCACCTGTCATATCTGTCTCTTCGATTGGGGCTTCTTCTTTCTGATCAGAAGGAACGTCATCAACCTGTATCTGCGGTTCGTCCTCTTCCAGAATGGAAGTATCGAGCATCTCCTCATCTGCATCTTCAGTCTCGACCTCTTCCGTCTGCTCTTCTCCCTTGTTCTTCCCCAATTTGGCCCTCTTGGCCGGCCTCTCTTGCGCGTCCTCCTCTTCCACGGCTTCTACTTCCTCTGGAACATAGTCGGCTAAATCTCCACTTGCATCTGATCTGTGACGATGGTGCCGTTGCTTCCGTGGCGAACCCTCTGACGCTGCTTCGCTGGCTGCTCGGGACATTGACAAACGTGCTGACCGCTTAGGCTTTGCCGGGCTTTCCACCGTCGCTGTTCTCGATCTCCTCCCTCGTTTCGGCTTTGATGGAGACTTGATCGGACTCGCTTCTTGGACTACTGTTTCCGCCTCTGCCATAGCCTCGGGAGCCGCCTCACTGGGTGCCCTGGACTGTGATTTGCGCAGTGATCTTCTTGTGATGACTGGGCTGATCGACTCTCTCGTCTGCGTCCTTGACCTTTCACTCCGCCTCGGTCCTGCTCTGGTGGGGCTTGCATTATTCTCTACGTCTTGCTCTGCTGTAGAAGAAATCGTACCAGCACCTTGACTGTCCGCTCTCTCGGCCTTGTCTTCTACCACCAATGGCCCTTCTTGCTTTGCATCCGGTACTCCATGACCAGCTGAGTCTTCTACCTCTTCCATCTGCTCAGAAGTATTGTGAACATCCGCTGCAGAATAACCTCTGTGTGAGTCTGTCTCTTCAACTACTTTTTCTGATGAACCACCTGTGACGTTGACATTCTCAGCTTCCGGACTCTCCATCTCTTGCTCCTGCGCTGCTTTTTCAATCTTCTCCTCTTCCACCTCCTGATTCAGTGACTCAAGTAATGCGATTGGCTTATCCTGAATCGATTCGACGTTCTCCTCCTCCTCATTCTCTCTATTCTGGTCATCTTCTCCCTCTGCATCTATGTGCTCAATTGATGATGCTTGCTCAGGCCCTTGCTCTTCTTCAGTGATGGTGACGAGCCATTCACCGTGTTTCTCCGGCAGCTCCTCTTCCTCTTTTCCGTAGAGATGATCAGAAGAGTAGCTTCCCGTGAAGCTCTGTATGTCAATGTCGTGCCCATCCTCTGGACATTCAGCTGCCAGAGCAGTGTCCTCAATATAATCGACTAACTCGTCCTCAAATTCCTTTTGCGCTTTCGGGCTCTTCTCTTCTGCATCATATTCGTCATCTTGATGTGACACAGCAAGATCACCTATCTCTTGCCTTGCATTTGCATCCAGCATACTTGAAGTGTGAGTTTCATTCCCAAAATCACTGTGATGCGGAGCACTGTTGATGTCACTTGCTAGTGACGTGGCCACGGAAGCCTGACTCTCGAGCGTCCGTTGAGCTACCGACTTGATGTGGAACAAGTCTCTGGCATGACGAGCGTGCCCGACACCGGTCTCGTCGAGCTGTTCAGCCGAGCCAACTTGCTGTGGCGTCCCTGGCTGCGCTGCGATGGATGCTGCCTGAGAAATGTCATGACTGTCTGTAGCAAGGTGTTGCTTGAGCGAGAGAAGATCGGCGCCGCTTCCAGCCTGCTGAAGATGGGGCAGTACGTGGGGTGCAGGCATTTCCTCCATTTCTTGACTAGGCGAAGTGTTAACCAGGAGAGGCAATGCTGCATCTTGCTCAGGCTTTGCAAGTAGATTCCCACCCTGCATTGGGCCAATCGAAGAGGACTCGTCGGCAAATTCCAAGAAAGCGGTGCCCGGCTGCTCGAAAAGATTGGCCGCTGCAGCTGTTTCTAGCTCTTGAGAAAACCCCACTGCGCTCGCATCGTCCATACTGCTGTCCTGAACTGTCATTGCATCCTGCCCAGTCTCATTGTTCCAATCCTCGCCGAGATCGAGCACTACTGCTGAACTGTAGAGATCCAATGGCGCCAACTGATCCTGTCGTGCTTCCGGAAAAGCATTGCCAGCATCTGCAAAGACTGCATCTGCATCTGCATCTCTTCCCTCGTACTCCATTGGCAAGTCCCTTCTATCATCACTTGCCTGGCCATCGAAGCTGTCCATCCGGTCCCTCTCTTCTTCGTCTACGGCGCCTTCATCTTCAGACTCTTCTTCTTCGCTGTCGAGCAATTCGATCGTCTCGCTGGATCGCAAAGGTTTCTGGGCTTCAAGATTATCTTGATACAGATCCATTCCATTAGCAGTTGCGACGTCGTCTTCTTCATCGTCGTTGCCATCATCGTAGTCATCTTCAGCGTCTCCCATCTCGTCTTCCATCTCGTCGGCCTCGCCTGGGGATGTATTCGACCGCATTAGGGCATCTCTCCGCTCTTCGTAGCTAAGGACCTGTCTCTCTGCATCGTCGCTTTCCAAAACTTCCTGATCGGATGAATCCGAATCCTCGCTCTCGCTCTCGCTCCCGCTCTCGTCCTCTTCTTCGTCTTCTTCCTCGACTTCGTCGTTGCTGCTGATGCTATCAAATGCTCGATTTTCTTGTTCCCCCTGCACGACTTCTTCAATTAGAGGACCACTTTGTCTGGCCTTTTCTTTTTCAGCGAGCATGCCTGCGATATGAGCTGCAATCTCTGGCTCTGTATCACTACCCTCTGCTATTTCATCCTTTTCCGAAGATTGTTCGAAGGCCTCCGCTCCAAAAAGGGACAGGACCTGTTCCTCTAATCTTTTTTCCGTCTCGGTCAGTGCCTCTGGCTGGCCCTGCAATTGCCGCAAGAATGCTTCTGCTTCTGCCTTCTTTTGCTCAGTCCGGGAAATATTGATATCTTCGCTGAATTCATCCGCCATATTTCCACTCCCAAAGATACTCTCCTTGTCATCGAGTATTGTCTGCACACTGACATCGGCCAATTCAGCATGGGCGTCCTTTGAAGATGATCCTCGCCATCCATCTCGTATCACATCGGCTTGATCGTGTGTATCCCGCTTGCTGACTCTCTGAGGCTTGATCAAAAGCTGTGCTGCTATGTACTCCGCCATGTCGTTGCAGTACGCTGGTGCATCAAACGACTCAAAAGCACTTGATCTCTTGAAGACATGTCGATTCGATCCTCTCGGTGGTGCTCTGGGCGACTGCGTACTGGAACTCGAAGAGGAAGAGAGCATGGGCGCGCCTGTCAGATAGACTGGCAGCCTGGACGGCCCCGCCGGAGAGTGCGAGGGCCTACTCTGCGACATGCTACCCCGAGCCAGAGTGGTGATGGAGGCAAGAAGAAAGGCGGCCTTCATCTTTCGAGACACGCCTCCCGCACGGACGCGACTCTTTCTTCCTGCCACCATTACCAATGTCTTCTTCGTCGATCTTGCAGCAGTTTCAAGGGCCGCTGACCAGCTCGCTCCATGGATCCCGGGTGCACTACTGGCCGGCCCCATCGTCAAAGCCAAGTGCCACACTTGTTTTTATACCAGGGAACCCGGGACTGGCCGACTACTACTTGGACTACCTCGGCACGCTCCATCATCAAGTGAACGCTGAAGGGGGAAAGCTGGAGATCTTTTGCCCGTCTCAGCTTGGACACGATCCCCTCGCCTTGACAGCACCCCCAAGACTCGTCACACTAGATGAGCAAGTGGAAGAGAAAGCCCGTATACTCGACACCATCGCCAGCAGGTGGACAGGGAGCGATCAGCCAAAGATGATCATTGCAGGCCACAGCATCGGAGCATGGATGGCATTAGAAGTCGTGCGAAGGGGTCTCAATAAGATGCCGGTGCATTCAATACATCTCTTGTTCCCTGCACTGCATGAAATGAGTCAGACGCCAAACGCAAAGAAGCTCCTCTGGCTGCTGCAGACTAGTCGGCAGCGTCCTACACGTTCGATCAGCAATTTGTTCTTCGCGCTTCTTGGTGCCATTCTTGCAATGGTGCTAAGGACATTGCAAGTGATGCCCCTTCCCGTTATCCACTTTTTGGTCTTGATAGGAGCACCGACTCAGCCTCCCTCTGCCGTTCGGACCACGAGCACCTTTGTCCTCTCCCCAGCGTGTGTTCAGCAAGCACTATATATGGGGAACGAGGAAATGAACCTCGTTCAAGAGGTGCAGGGCCTATCATCTTCGTCCTCTGCAACACCTGGACTCGACGTCAAGCTGCGAGCATACTGGGCAGCGGGGGACGTGGATGGTTGGGCACCTGAAAAGACGAGAAAAGTCGTGGAGAGCACGCTGGCATTGCAGAGCTACATTCTGCCTCAAGACATCTTGGATAAGTCTGCACCAATTGCGCCCCTCGCCAAGTCTGCTCGGAAATATAAAGGATACTCCATCGAGGAGATACGCCAGGCCAGATTGAGCAAGAGGAGAGCGTTAGCCGGTATGGTGCGAGCTGGCGCCAGTGCGAGTTATGGACTGGCCAGCAGTTTGACGCAGCTCAGCTATAGAAGAACCGCTGGGCCGCCTCGTAGCAATACCTCTGTGCGGTCAAGACCAAGAAGACCAAGTCTGATGGCGGCGAAAGCGAGCCGCCGATTCGATGGGAGCATCTACATTGAGCCAGCAGATGATGCGCTGGAAGGGCTGCTGTCGTCCAAGGACGTCGACATCGTCGAGGCAGTGAGCCCTGGCGAGGTAACGGGGCGTGCTACGGAAAAGCTTAAAATGCCGACTCGTGCTTCAATCGTCTGTAGCCATGGGTTCAAGCATGCATTCGTGCTGGAATCCAGCGAGCAGATGGCCAGCATAACGGCCGCCATGTTGCTCGCAGACTTGAGCGAGTGATTAATGACGATTAGAAGGATAAGCCAGGCAGGACCAGACAGGGACGGCCAATAGGCACGAGAATTACTCATCTCTCGTGACTTGTCACACCCACGGCTTGGCTACCTTTCAAGGGACTTTGCATAACACCAGGAGATACAATTGCTGTCGTGCCGGTAAAGGATAACGGATATGGTACAAAGAGCAAGTCTTGGTCAAGAAGGGACCAAGGAATACATCCCTCCATCTACGACCATAGATCCCTTTGCAATTCGAGGCCTTCAAAAACGCTGACCTCTTGATGGAATGCCACTCTCCTCTTCCTGCTGCTCGTCTCACCGACCAATTGCCGGTGGGGTCATATCCGGAATGGGCCCGTTTTCCCACGTATACTTTAGTGCAACTGCAATCCAACGGTTTTGCCCGGGCTACTTTTGTTCTTCACGAGATCGTTTACCCAATGCAAGACGGCGCATATACTATACATTTCGGCACAATCTCTACAGCCGGTAGTCCACTTTGCATGGTGTACTTGCGCTATACTTTGATTCTCTTGAGATGCCAGGGCGAACAGTACAGCTGATAAATGGCAAGATCAGCTTGCATAGAGCGACGATTTCAACGGCCAAGGAGTAGGGTGAATATCTAATGCTTTGCAGCTGACACGGATGCCATTTCTGTGGAGAAAAATCACAAGATCGGTATGCAAGCTTGTCCTGTTTTGTAAGTACATGCTGCAGCTGGCCAGAAAGTAGAGACGATTCAGGGATGACTGCCTCTCAGTAAAGGGACGACCCAAGGAGCAGCTCTGAACCTGTGGCCTAGGATCCCTTTCATTTGTCTACTGTTCTACCCATTCCCCGCTAGATCCACTAGGCCGTGGGATGAAATGACCTCGATAGGAAAGGGACTGAGCAGAAGGGACTCTCGACAATTTCTGTACAGCAGGGAAAATCTTTCGCTACTTTTGTATCGGATTTCGAATACGTTGGAAAGCCGGCAACTATATATTTATTACCAATGCGTTGGGCACAATGGACGCTAAGATGATTTGGCAAACAATTAGAGTGTGCTCGAGGCCGCGCGCACCGCCCTTTGTTAGGAAGTTGGATTTCTCCATGAAAGGTCCCTTTAAGAAGGGTGACATGGTCCCTTCTGAGCCTCCCATCCAACAATGAACGGACTTGGTCCCTTCTGAGGGCCGAGGTGCCTCATGCAAACAGCTCATCCACTGCACGGCGAGTCCTCCTCCGTGCACAAGCGAAGGGACCATCCTGTCCGCACTGGCCTTTCTTGCGTGTCAAAAGACTGAATAGCAATAACGCTCCAGCCTTTGTCGCATCAGTGTACAGAGATCTTACAGCAGAACGCCACTCTCTTTCTCTCACGTCGACCATCTTTGCTCTCCTACGTCGCTCACCATCAGTTGAATCCTAGTAAGCTCAGCAGGACAGCGGCTTGCAAGTACCAAAGACTTCTATTCAAGTCAAGGTCTCACTCTTATCGCCAACGCTCTGTCAAGACGAAAGATTCAATTCAATCACCGTCTGACCATAGCCAGCGTTTGAAATAACTTCTTTCTGTTCAAGGATTATTACTCTGCATCACCTTTAGCATACCACTCAGCTCTTCTCGACTTCTACACTCTCAACAGTGCCTTGAAGATGCCGTCTCGTCGATCCAAGACAGTCGCCATCAACGAGAGAATAAGCGAAGCCCAAAAGGGGAGAACCCGTCTGGCTTGTCGAGTATGTCGATCCAGGTACGTCCAAGCCCGTCGACAGGTTGTGTACGCCGTTTCTCACCCCTATCTCTCCCAATTGCTACTTCCTCCAGACGCATCAAGTGCGACGGCCGTAAAGGAGTGTGTGAGCGTTGCAGACTAGACAAGCGCTCTGACTGCAGCTATGAGATTGTAGCCTCAGCAGACAGAATGGCTGGCCGTCAGCGCAAGCGAGCCCTTCGCAAGCTACACAATGATGGGACAGACGCACCGGCATCGACGGAAGCAGGTCAGTCGGGATCTCACATTCGCCACCAGCATCAACAACAATCACTAGACTGGACATCGCCCATCCTTACCAGCTCCACCACACTGTCGCCAAACATACAACAGTCACCTCAGGCTTACCATCTCATTCAAAACACTCGTTACAATCCAATCCCGCAGCAGTCATCTTCTACGATCCCTACTCAAATCGAGAAAAAGTCTCTTACGGCGGAAAGTGCGCTTCAGCAACGGGACCCTGTCAACGGTTCGACGCCCCTCTCGTCGCTCTCTTCGTCGAATCGAGGCGATGAGGCTTATCAATCCTCATTCCTCACATCCTTACCTTCTTCCGGCAGCCCGGCAGATGGTGCATTTGGACGTTCGAGCATGGCCAATGTTTATCCAAACACCTCTTGGGTGTACATGTCTCCTCATCTTGCCATGCACGAACAACTCAACAGCCATGCCCAACCAAGCGATGGCGCAGGTCAGCCTGCTACCCTTCCTACCTCTTCTGCAGACCACCACATTGGCAATGACGTCGATCCGAGTTCCGTCGATTCACTGTGGAGAGTATACGAGTGGCAGTACCGATGTAATAGCGGAATGCCCCCTCCGTACATCTCGCAGACCGCAGGTGTAACCACTCTCACCCCATGAGGTGATCTCGTCTCTTCATTTTCGATTGCATTTCTTTTCACCTCGTCTTCTTGCGGAACTAGCTTCTCCCTTGTATATGGACTCTGTGTAAATAGTTCGAGCCCGGTCTCTTTGTATAGTGCTTACCCATCTCTGTGTCCACCAAGTCACCGCTATATCATCATGGAAATTGACATACATTGTGCAAAAGGGAGCAGTAAAAAGACTTGAGCAATCGCTAGTCCTCAATGGTCATTTCGAACCTTCCAATGAACCAAGGTGGTCGCGCTGGCCTTCTGACTATATTTGTGATCTCAAAGCCGTCGTCATCATCGTCAGAAGCATACCGGCGATCGTGCAAGGGCAGAGGATCGAGCCGAGAATTCCACATGGCTGCTGCTGCTGATGTTGCCGGCGAGAAGCGTGCGATTGAGGGAAGGTTTTTTTTTGAAAGCATCGGCTCTGGACTGGCTAGCTTAGGCGAAGGAGCAGCAGAAGTCGCAAAGACTTCCTCATCGTAGTCCATCGCGATGCCAATTTATTGTGCTTGTCCGTATGCAGCCCAACTGTCTGCTCAAGATGGTCGTAGCCTGGTCGAGTAGAGTTGCATATTGTGTCCACCTCGGCAAGCAAAGTGGGCTTGACCGTGTCGCATGGTATTCGTGGCTCGAAGTTTGACGAGCCAAGTGTGAAATGCGTTAAGGCAGTTTAAGTAGAAGACTCAGCTGGAGACGCAGCTTCGCCGTCGGATAGCTCCTCGTCGTCGATGTCGTCGTAAAGGGGAGTAGCAATTGTCCTCTCCTCTGCTCTCTTCCTCAATTCAACCAAAGATCCTGTCGCAGTATCGACCAGGAGATGCTGTAATAGATACAGAGGAAGGGTTTTCCAGCTTGAGCCCCTTAGCCGGATGTCTTCGGGAGACACCAGTAGCCGAATCGGTATCATCTTTGATTTGATCGATTGAACAGTAGGCGGTGTCGCTCTGGAATTGCCAGTCAAGAGCCGGTATCGATTTAGAAAGGGATTCATTCGCTGTCGAGCACTTTGTCTTGTGCCGTTCACTGACGGATCGAATACATCAGCACTATCCTCGCTCGTTCTAGTGCTCAAAATTCCACGACTTGACCTATGGGTCGTTTGTAGCTCCGTGCATTGTCGTGCCTTGCCTTTACAATTGTTGCTACATTGATTTAAGGCTCTTGAGGTCAATGCCGGTCTGTTTGCCGACATTCCAATGCTGCCAAGGTCGCTTTCGTCACTAGAAGTGTCAGGTGTCGACATCTCGGCTGCAGATAAGCAACACAACATCTCCTCGTCTGACACAAATGACGGAATACGTATGTTCCTCTGCGTTGGGTGTCATGATTCGACTTAGTATCTATCGTTCTCATCGCCAGCGAGTCGCCCGTAAAGCGCACCTTCCTCCCCATCCTCGATATAGGGCTTCTGTCTCTAAGACAATTTTTGGACGGAGTGCAGAGCGAAAGTATTGAAATGCTCCGTTAGATGTAGAGTGCCGTCTACCTGTATCGCGCCGCATAGTCCTGTCAAAAGCTACTCTTCCTCAGACTACTTGCTTGGACTTCACGCTTGGGCCCTCTGTCGTTCTTCACTTGATTCACCTCTGGATAAATTGGAGAACGTGGCCCTCTCTACTCTGCTGTGCTGAGATTTAATCAGGATTTCCCTCGGCCATTACTACAGGAACATTGACACCTTACAAGGACTTCGTCGATATTCTCGGTACATCTTCGGTGTGCTCTTCTTCTCATCACAGCTCATCTGAGTGTAGCCTGAGCATGTAGATTCGCCCACGCGCGAATTAAGACTCACAGTGGAGTAGCAAAGGCAATATTCTCCTTCTCTGTGTGACTCCTCCCCATCACTCGCTGCGTGTCTGTAGCGACTGTGCTACGAGTGGGTGTTAATTCAGTCCAGTGGTGGAACAGCCGAACGAGCCCGCATCAAGCACTCATATCTCCTCTTATGAAGTATTTGAAAGCCCAGTCCTGCAAACACCGACTGCCAGCAGACATGAGACCGAGCACCGCCTATTCTGCCTATGACCACCCTGCAAAGGCGTTACGAAATTCACTCATAAAAGAATGGCGTCTACAAGAAATGACTTGCACGCAGCGAACTAAGCAATGCTTGCTCTTTCTTCCTTTGCTATTTCCGCTGTGTCTATCTTGCTGGCAAGCAGAAGCATTCTGGCAAGACCCCATCCAGTGAACAGTCCGACGCATGAAACCTCGGTACAAGAATTCTCGCATAAAGCGGGTGTAAAGCTCGAGCCAAAATCACCTCGACATGGCTCTCCCATCATGTGGCGCACTCCCACTGTGTCGACGCACGACAAACTGCTCATTACCTCGACTGATGCAAAGTTTGACGATAAGTTGGGCATGACTGCCAATGAGCGGATCGCAAAGTACAAGGATCATGACATCTATTACGACGGAGTCGTGGATGTGCAGGGTAGCCACAGCCATACTGCGGACTGGTTCACGCTCATGGATGCGGCAGGGAAGGATAAATTTCATAGTTCGAAGCGGAGGTTCTTTGAGGGCCACACTCCGTTCCAGGCTGACAATGACAGGCTGATTTCCGCTTCGCACGAGCATCTCTTTCGAGACGACCACATCGACACACACAACGCTCCTCTTCTCAAGTTATCAAAGGCCGGCAAGCTCTCGCCGCAAGATCTCGCTCACCATGCCGGTCAACGCGCCGACTTTGTCAGCATGGCACCGATCCCAGAGGCGGAATTAGACCACAGGCTGAAGACCTACAAGGATGCTTCTGTCCAAATCGACAACTTTCATCACATCCAAGGATACAATTCAAGGCAAGACGTAGACTCGCGAAAGACTGCATCGAAAAAGACAGCTCTGTTTGTCCAGAATCTGCAACAATTGGTACGCAAGCACCACCCAGAGGCAAATGTCATTTTCACAAACAGTAAGCTTAACTTTGGAGACAGCAAGGGAGGCACGCAGGCCTATAGCGATCTAGTCGGTCGCACTCCTTTCCATCATGTGGAGACTATAGGGCAAAAGGATCCTTTTGCTATGAACCAAATCGATACTGCAGAGCGTTACATCAAAGACTTGAAGCTAGAGCCCCATCCTGTTCTAGGTGCTAACAGCGTCGACCGCATCACCCCAAAAGAGATGTGGCAAGCACGACGAAACAAGAATTCTGCTGACCTAGATACTATAAAGCTCCGAGAAAACGTCGTCAAAGCCATTGACGCCAATAGGCCGCTGCTGAAAGACGATCACATAAAGTATAGGCTGGATGCGGTGAAGAGCGGTATACTGGAGGGTTGTCAGGGCGAGACATGCGATGCAAACCATATCATTCTTGCTCATCATACCATGCAAAAAGGGGCAGATGGATTCGACCTCGTACATGCGAACGAAAAGATGATATTGTCGAAGCCAGATAAAGGCCAGGCCAGTCACGCCCATCACGCCCAAGTACCACCCCGACAACAAGGCCATCGTCACGCAAACGCTCAAGGACTACTTTCCCATCGTAGATCATACTGCGTTTCATGAGAAAGAGAGTCAATGATGGACTGTACTCGGAGGCCAAAGTGCATTGCCGCCCAGAGCGTCGAGATATTTCGGGATCGATTCATTTCGCCAGCTTCCGTGGCTTGCTACTAAAGAGTAAGTCTGTTTGCGCTTGCAGTTGCCAAGAACGCTAGCTGAGATACTTTGCGCACCCGGATTCAGAAAGCCATTCGGATCTAGGCTGCGACGAAAAAGTACTCGGTCAAGCTCAGTGGGGATGAAGTGCCTTGGGCGACCTTCTCTTCCCAACTGTTCCAAATGCACATTCCCATATCATAGAGCCGAAGGAAAGCGGCGGAGGAGAGCAGGAGCAGATGTTCTCAAGGCTATCTGAAATTTCCGCCATAGTGGTCTCGCGCGGGAGGCCGGGGAGGCCAGAGTTCCATAAACAAAAAGCAAAGCGCAGAGCAGGTGAAGCCACGTCTGTTGTACCATAACATTCCCAATAGAGTACCTTTGCAGAAAAGCAACTCTAAATCTGATGCTGACCTGGCTCGGTATGGAAATCCAGGCACACGAGACAACTACTGTCCAGCTTGGCTAACGTTGAGCCGCTCTCTCTCTTATCTAGTGAGTTCAGGACCCCCCTTTTCGCTCAGCTTAGCGCGGTTCCCTTTCTCGTTCCGGGACTACTGCATGCAGATCAATAGATTGAAATTTCCCATGCGATTCAATATTGTTTTATATCGCGCAGCGCGCTTCCTTTGTTTAATGTAAAAAGCCCCAGAGTAGCTCGTCTAGATGCGGCCCTTACATTTGCCAAGTTCCGTTACAAAAAGACGGCATGCGGTCGGTCCGCTCGCGATTTCGAATCATTCTACTATGGAAACCCAATATTTAAAGTAGTGTGATTAGGGGTACCACGGGTGGATAAATCGAAAAATGAAATTTACCAGCGTTGGCCGCTTGCGACCCTTTCTTCTAGAACAAATGTCTCAGTGTTACTCGACTTGGCGAGAAAAAGGCCAGTGTCGAGGCTAGGGCCACAGGTTTAGTACGCTGACCTCGAAAGACGTTCCCAAGGTTTAGAGTCAAGAGGTGGTTCCACTTCCTGAACAACCGCATCCAAGTTGTTCTTCATCCTTGAAGCAGCGGGCGCTTCCACTTCGACTGGCTTAAAGTTGCGGACGCTGCACGCCGACAGGTCTCTCCCCTCCATCACCTGCATCGCCTATCTCCCACCAAACGCTTCTCGTCCAAGCACATTCTCGTCACAATGACCAAGTCGACAAACGTAATTTCCATGCTCGACAGCATCGTGTGTGAGCCAAGGCTGCACGATGTCCTCACTCTCGCAAAGGCAGCACGAAACGGCGCCGTCTTTGGAGCAAAGGTGCGATTTCCACACGCCCTCGCAACAGTCATGATGTTCGGCCAGGGCAATCTCTTTTCCCGCCTGCTCGTCGTCCTCCAACTGACTCGCCAGCACTCCAAGATGCTGGCCCTATACGCCTTTGCATACAAGGCCGGAATGGTTCTCCTTCGAAATGTCTTTTCCGAAGGAAAGGAGCTGGGCTACTACCCAGCCATTGCAGGCGGTGTCGCCGGCTGCTTCGTCTTTGGATCGAGGAATCCCATCAACGAGCAGCTCGTCATGTACGCCGCCAGTCGTGGCCTGGCTACCGTCGTGATCCCACGAGTCAAGCGAGCGTTAAAGTCGGCTCAACAGTCACACGCAAAGATCTCTCACCTGTCATTGCAAGACCCCAACCTCAACTTTAGAATCTTCTCCACCGTCAGTTGGGCCATTGCCATGTACCTCTACACATCACAGAGGAGCCGAATGGGCACCAGTCTCGTCAACACAATGGACTATCTGTACGCAGGCGAAAACTGGACTGGCATCAAGGGCTTCCTCGGGATATGAGCGCACTCGAGTCGTCCCAGATGACGCAAATACGAACAATGGTCTTTTCCCCCCCCCTCCGCCTCCGTCTTTCGATTTCGGCAGCAATGTACAAAATCATCTGGAGCAGCGACTTCTTCTCTCAAGGGCAAAGCGGCCCTCTCCGTCACCGTCCCCTGGCTCTCACATCTATGTCTTATCTGTATCATTACGTTGTCTTCATCTTGCTATACATTAGTGTCACCTTCTCTGTTCTACTTTGCCTGTGATACTGCCAGCCTGGCGGCAGTCTTGAAGTCGTCCTCAATGGTAAAGGGCAGACCGGTAGCTCGCAGCAGCTCCTTTGCATCGTCTGCTTCGGTCCCCATCAGTCGAATCGTCATGGGCGTCTTGATGTCGTGTTCCTCGACTGCTTCGATGATGCCTTGAGCCACCAAGGAGCACCTCGTCAGCCCGCCAAAGGTATTGACAAAGATTGAAGACACATCGCCATCTCGGTGCAGCGTCTCGATGGCCAGCTTTGCGTTGGCTACATTGGCACCGCCCCCTCCATCGAGAAAGTTGGCTGGCGTAGCCCCCGCCATGGCCAGTCCATCCATTGTCGCCATTGCGTTCCCGGCTCCATACCCAAAGGATCCCACTTTTCCCCCGTTCCGAAGCTTCCTATAGAACAGTCCTCCATCTTCCGCCTGTGCTGTGTTGCTGTCCCTCTCTTGCTTCGCCCGCTTGTCTATCTCCCCCAGTGCCTCGATTCGATGGACAGCAAAGTCGTCGAATTCGAAGAATGGTGAATGGCTGTGTAGTGACGCTCTCGTCAGCATCTCAATCCCACCTTGCAGACATGACAGAGCACTCACACCAGTACTGAGCCCTGGTCGAAACTGAGCTGGGCAGTAAACCAGATTGTCTCGTTTTCTCTGAAAACATTGTATAGCCGCTGTAGAAGACCAACAACTCTCTGGACTGCCTTTTTCCTCGTAATGGATGCCGTGTCAGATATCTGGTGCTCGATCAAGGCTCGGACGTCTTTTGGTGCCAGGCGCCCTTCGAGACCAAGGGGTACTTGGAAGACACGACTGGGTTGATCCCGTTGCGCTTTTAGAATGCCGAGGCCACCTTCTCCTAGATCTGAGCTGCTTCTGTCGAGTATGTCGTACGGGCAGGCGATGAGCGATGGACCATAGTGGACGGTTCCTGTCTTGCTTGACAGGTCGGAAGGAGGACCCTGTGCTCGCCGGTCCGCGTGAATCAGAATAGCGATGCAGTCCTTTGATGGTGAAAGTGTCTCCTTGACTTGATTCTGTATCTGCGGTTCGAGAAAGGCGACGGCACGTTGTCCTTGAACCGTCAGCAGTCGGTGGAATACAGATGGACGAAAAGGAGGACCTCTCCCTCTGACGAGCGCTAAAGGCCTCCCCAGAAGCATCTTGCTGCTAGAGCAGTGGGTGGCATGGCAGACAGAAGAAAGTACCCCGGAAAACGCGACTTGGGTCACCCTGAGTGGAGGAGGGATTCCTTCCCCACTCCGATCCGAGCTTTCTCCCTCTCGCATCGATCCTCGGGTGCGAGGCAGTCCTCAAGAGCGGGTACAATGGCGGCGGCCAGCACCATTCGCAACCTCGCAGTGGGCAAAGAGACGAGATGCATCGTCCAAGGCTTTACTGGCAAGATGAGCACGTTTCACACCAAGCTGTCTCTCAGCATGGGCACAAACATCGTCGGTGGGGTCAGTCCCGGGAAGGGTGGACAGACGCATTTGGAGCGGCCAGTGTATGGCTCCGTCAAGGAAGCGGTGCAGTACTTGAAGCCGCATGCTACTGCCGTCTTTGTGCCGGCCTTGCTGGCCGCCAATGCCATCATTGAAGCCGTTGAGAATGAGATCCCGCTGGTAGTGGCAGTAGCAGAGGGCATCCCTGTTCACGACCAAATGAGGATCATGTCGGTACTTCATTCACAGTCAAAGTCGAGGCTCGTGGGTGCCAATAGCCCAGGCATGTCGAATCCGTGAGTAGCTGCTGCTTTCCTCTCCAGCACACGTCACGCACTCAAACTGTCGTTCTTCCACCAGTGCAGGATGTCGGCTCGGCATCTCTCCGTTAACGTCGCTAAGCCGGGACCCATTGGTAAGTCACCCAAAGTTTCTACCGCTCGGCGTGCCTGACAGATTACCTTCCCTAGGCATCGCAGCGAGGTCGGGTACTCTGTCCTACGAAGCAAGCTACAGCACGAAAGCCATGGGCCAGTCATACATCTTTGGGCTAGGCGGAGACTTCTACCCGGGGACAAGGACTGCCGAAGCTGTCGAGTTCTTTATGAATGACGAGTCAACGCAGGGGATTGTATTGGTCGGCGAGGTGGGCGGGACAATGGAGGAGGATGCAGCTGAGCTGATCAAGGAGCGCTATCTCGATAGCCAGGGGAGACCCATGAAGCCCATTGTCGGCTTCATCGCAGGGAGAAATGTGCCTCCAGGGCAGATCTTTGGTCACTCCGGTGCCATTTGGAGGGACGGCCTGGGATCCGCCGAGCAGAAACGGCAGATTTGGCAAAGTGCGGGCATCGTACTGGTGGACGCTATCGGGGAGGTTGGCGAGGCCATCGAGTCTGAGCTGCTCAAGAGGTCGTCAGGATAGGGCCTGCATCAGTGTGTGGCTGCCTTTCCTATCCATATCCTTTTTTACCTCTTGGTGCGGTGTGGCCTATAAGAGTGTCCGAATGAGTTACCCTCAAAATAAATATGCTTCCTCATCTTCTATTCGAAGCTATCGTGCATACTCCAACCTATATAATGCTACAGCTATGGCACCAGCCACGACTGTAGCACGTCCAGCCCCAGACTCTACATGGCGGCAGCATATAGAGTCTCGTCCAGTGACCTGCCAACGGCCCCAAAGCGCGCTAGCGATGTGAACCGCGGTATATCGCCCCGCTTTGCCCAATAAGCCGTCTTAATCCCATTCATCCTCTTCATGACCAGGTAGTTTGCCTATTGCGCTACGCAGTAGCAATGGACCTCTACTATGGTGCCGCAGTGCCATCACTCGTCTCACTGGTCGTTCTCTGTTTCCTGCCTTGGACGTGCCGTCGGTCACATTCTCTCTGGCGAGCTCTCCAAGCATACGACAAGCAGCCGACATCAGCGACGGATACACCATCTCAGCCAAGCACTTCCTTACGGGACGTACTGGCAGTACTGGCCGTTCCTCTGACATTCATCAGTCTCATGATTCTCGTAGCCGTGACAGCGGGAGGCGATTGGCACAATGGATGGCCCATCTTTGCCGGCATACGAGACGCCGTGCCTCGCCTCTTTCTCATCATCTTCGTCTTTCGGGCCACGGCATCTCTCACATCAATTGTCTTTTTGCCCCTGCTCAGCATCTCTCGAACCATCGGCATAGATCAGAGCCAAGTACTAAGCTTCATCAGAAGCGAGAGCGAGAGCTTGCCCTATACCAGGAGTCTCCGCAAACGATGCAACGCCATCAATGGAATCCTCTCAATCACTGCCATCTGGTCAGCGCAGACGATTAGGAGCCAGAGCGCTATCGTACTGGCCATGGCCTCCAGCTGTGTACTGCTGGTCACCGAGTACAACACTGTCCCGCTGGTGACGCTGGGGTACTCGTCATTTCGGGGCTTTGTCCTGGTCCCCTTTGTTTGCATTGCTTATCAGGCCCTGAATTCTCTGCTGGCCAGTCTTTTCGTAGATGCACTCATGAAGTACTTCAAGACTGGGTCTGAAGAGACGACACCGCCTATCGAAGACTCGTCTTGGGGCGTGGGAAAGGTGCCTGAGGACGTGGATGCTTCTCAATCCTTCCTTCTCATCTGGTCGTACGTATGCAGTCTAGGTGCTTGGTTTACCTGTGCACTCGTCGCGCTCGCCTACAGATACGACGCATCTGCAGAGGGCCATTCTGAACTTTCGGACGAAGAGGCGGATGCACTTGTTGCGCAGGCGACTCTACCATTGGATGGCACTGGTCGTACTCCGATTCTTCTCCACCAGGCCGCCGTGTGCCCGTCAAAAGTGACGTCGAAGCAGCTGCCGACGTTTCGTGCCGCGTATCACACCATGCTTGGCATTCAAGTCTTTGGCATTGCTTTCGACGTCATCACTGGCTGGCAACCAGGAATCTTTTTCCCTACAAGCAAAGACCAGCTTCCTGTAGACAATCCCTTTTCCGTAAGCGCCTGGCCCCTTGTCGCTTATCCCTTTGTCATTCTCGCCATGATCGTCAGCGTGCAACGGCATCCCCAACGGACCTTTCGAAGTCTCTGGGCGTATCACGAAAAGTGGCACGTCGACCCAAAGGCGTCTGTCAAGCCAGCCGACGACGAGGCCGGTGAGGAGCTGCTTGAATTGGGAAAGCCCGGCGGCGAGTAGACGGTAGCCATTGTAATATAGTGTAATATATTTCTTCACTCTGTGTCCTCCCGGCTCACGTTTGCACAATGCGACTTTTACAGCCTATCCATGCGGACAAGAGAGAGATGGCGTTTCTTTGTTCACGCCGCGTGAGACCCATCATGAAGCTCGCTTGCTCTTCTTGCCGATGGCACAGGCCTGGAACGACGGCGCTAGGATCGCAGCTGTATGTTTCAGTACGCTCATTCCCCCTGAAGAGGCCAAGGACGACTACGCGCCGAGGTCAATGCTGCTCTGGTAGAATAGGAGTGATTTGCCCGAAAGGACCCCGAAGTGCGCTGCACCTGTCGATGCTGTGCTTCACAGCTTGTGGGAGCATCTCGGCGCCCATCAAGGAAGAAGAGGCAGAGTGAAAAAGGAAAGGCATATATAAGTAGGGTCTTCGAAGCTGTTCGTCTTTATCTCAACCACCCATCTCGCTCTTTTCTCGCTCTTTTTCGCCATCGACAAAGGCTGGTCCTTTGTCTCACCCGTCTTCTTCTCTCGATGATAAAGCTCCTATGGACTGCTTTCACTTTGGCTGCTGTGACTGGACAGGCACTGGCCTTGCCTCTTGGACAGACGAGCACCGAAGAATCTGACCAGGTGAGCGCATAGGCATGGGAAAGAGCATACACTGTCTCACGCTTTCTCTTTAGACACTCGTTACACGAATGTATAATGGCGGAGGCTACCCTCACGTTGACTTAAGCAACTACGACCGCAATGGATAGCCGATAAGCAGCAACAACAACTCTCCTGCAAGAACACCATCGGCTCCCTCTAGCCCGGTGCGATCGGCAAACTCGGGCCCCAGCAGTCCCGTGTATCAGTACCGCACAGAGTACCCCCAAGGATCCTACCACAGTCGGCAACCCTCATCCTACGGCCTAAACAGCGAAGCTGGTAGTCCAGGTCGCAACTTTCTCGGGTGGAGCGGCCACGACGGGAACGACTACAACAACAATGCCGGCTTCCCCAGCCAGCGTCGTACGAGTGGAGAATCATCCGAGCGTTATGAAGACGCAAGTGCGTACTCTGAGTATTCCGTGCGGCGCCCTACACCCCCGCCGTCGCCTCTGCACGGCGAACAGTTCCAATGGCCCGTTCATCGTGCATCCCCATCCCCGCCCTACGCAGACGACGAATACAGAAATCGTTACCCTACCTCGCCCAAGAAGAAGAAGGGTGTGTTTGGCAGTGTAAAGAAGCTGCTAAAGGGCAGTGCTTCGAAAAAGTATTGATGGTCAAGTCTTCTTCTTATCCTGGATGATGTCATGGTCATTGCACCCTTCTAACGTCTTTCCTTTCTTCTCTCAAGCTTCCTTTATTTCTTCTCTCCCATTATACAAATCTATTCCCTACTAGCCTCGTACGCCTGTGTCGATGATCCTCCCTCGGAAGGAGCTAAAGCCAGATGGACCGGACTTCTTGGCATATCTCAACCCTCTAAATCGTATTTTTTTTCCCCCCTAAGAATCCGGAATTTCCGAACAAGTCTTAAAAGCGTAATCGAAATTTAAGCCAGACGTCATGCTTAGCTCCGCCGTCATGCTTAGCTCCGAGTGGAATTCAGGGACGCAAGGCAGGGCCACGCCAAATCGTCCAAGGCAACGCGTACTTAAAGGGGGAATCCCTCCTCCTTCACTTGGGCCATAGCTCGTTATCATCATGATCTTTCCCTCTGTAGATGACCTCGTTGGGAGGGCCAAGTAAGTAGCCAACTTGTTAAAGATTATATTTCTCTGACATCGCTCCATTATCCGCAGTGCACAGACCACCTCATACAAGCCCTTGCCTTCACTGCAAGAGCTTGGCGTAAGGAATGCTGAGATAGTCCTCATCAGTGAGATCTTGCTTCTAGACCAGTGCGACTATCAGACAGAGGCACGAGCTGACCCACTCCTTACAGTCAGCTGCGCCGATCCACGAATCTTTCCGGAAGCCATCTTCAATCTCAAACCTGGCGAGGCAGCAGTCCTGCGAACGGTAGGGGGCCATCCTCAGCCGGTGATCAATGACATCATAGCGTTGGACAACTTTGGGCACATTTCGAACATTATCCTGCTCCAACACACAAGTGAGAAAGGGAGCTGCTCAATGGTGCAGCCTTTTTTCTAAACTCTTTTGCTATGACAGATTGTGGCGCTACCATTTTCACCGATGAGCTCATCAGGACGAAAGTCAAGGCCGAATTTCCAGAGGCGCACCTCGATGGAGTTTCGTATGGAGAAATCTCGACTAGGTGAGTCTACTGGCTTTTGTCTGTCGACAGCATTCCGTACTTCCTACTTACAAGCAACTCATTTGCAGCTTAGATGAATCGCTCAGAAAGGACCTTCAGGCTCTGAAAGAGGCACCCTTTCTCCGCAAGACTCTCGCGTCCACAGCACGCGGATTCACCTTTGACACTGTGACGGGAACGCTGGAGGAAGTCAAGTAGTCTAAAGAGATCACTCGAATGGGGAGGCAGAGAAGACCTCTACGCTGTCTTCAGCATCTACTGTAGACTTTCCCCACTATGTATCCTTTCTGAAGCTGCAATGCAAGGCACATTCGAGATACTCTCTGTCTTCTCCTGTGGTGTCATAAAGTCCTCGCTCACGTACCAAAGGCAGCTGAGAAAGATGATGATGGAGAAAAGCTCGTGACCAGCTTCGCATACTAGACACGATCCTGCACCAAGGGACAATGGCATACTTGACACAATGAAAAGCTCAGTAGCAATGAACGTGGTCAAGCTTACCATGACATCATCTACTGCTGCCATTCTCCGCTGTCACTCCCCTTTGCCTTTCATCGATGAGGTCTTGCAGCAAGCAAAGCATTGCCAATCTCGAATATGAGGTTATTACGTAAGCGAACATGTCTGATGGCCTTGTAAAGGGTCACGCAAGCAAGCCAATCTTGGGTGCTCTGCGGAACTTCCGACTCGGTACCAGCCTTCAATGTCCGGGCTGCACATCCGGAACATCCTTGATTGTGGGAGATACGGACGGCCGTAGCTGTCAAAGATTACGCTTGGCGTTCGGAAGCCCCACGCTGTTATCTGTACTGTAGAAGCAACCCAACCATCTTTGCTCTTCGCAGGAAGTTGCGCCCGCCATCATGTCTGACAGAGACGGAGCGTACTAAGTCCGTCATACGTAGATGCGGCGTGGTATCGTTATGAACTGGAAGGGTCGGCCAGAGCGGTATATAAGCAGCGCCCTTCCTGCGAGCTATCATATCTCGACATCAGCAACACTCCTCGCCTCCTCCCCTTCACTCCTGCCCACGCAAAGATCTCAATGTCTTCCCTTATCAGAGAATCCCCCTTCGCATTGGTGACCCATCTGCTGACTGGCAAGCACCTTGCTTCATATCCAGAAGAGCAAGACTCCTTCATTCTCCCAGAAGGATATGCCGCCAGCAAAGAGTTTGATCAGTTATCTACCGCCTCGTCAGTTACCACGCATGCCGCTCCCGATGCAATCATCGACCTCGTTGGACCCAAGGATCTAGAGAACGGAGCCGCTGCTCGCGCCTTCAGCAGTGTCATCGTGCCCACAGTGACTCGCACGGGCGACATTCTCGTCGATTGGTACACCACAGAAGACCCGGCCAATCCCCAAAATTGGTCCACATCGACAAAGAGCGCCGTCACTGCCATCATCTGCTGCTACACGTTTGCAGTATACGCAGGCTCGTCCATCTACTCGCCCGCCGAGCAAGGTGTCATGGAAGCATTCAATGTCTCGCTCCCCGTTGCATCTCTCGGCTTGGCACTGTACGTACTGGGCTACGGAATGGGGCCCTTGCTCTTCAGTCCGTTGTCAGAGATCCCTTCGGTCGGCCGATCAGTGCCTTATGCAGCAACATTTGCCATCTATGTCCTGCTGTGCATTCCGACTGCCATGGTGAGCAACATCTCTGGTCTCCTCGTCCTCCGCTTTCTGCAGGGCTTCTTTGGCTCCCCGTGCCTGGCTACGGCGCCTGCCTCTTTCCAAGACATGTTTCCGCTTCTCAAGCTACCTTACAGCGTAGCAATCTGGACGTCGTTTTCGTTCTGCGGACCTGCCTTGGGGCCAGTGCTCTCCGGGTACTCGGTCGTTGCCATGGGCTGGAGATGGTCGATGTGGGAACTGCTCTGGATGGCTGCACCCTGCTTCGTTGCCATGTTCTTCCTCTTGCCCGAAACATCATCCGCCAACATCCTCCTTCGAAGAGCTCAAAGGCTTCGGAAGCTGACGGGGAACGATCACCTCCGCTCCCAGTCCGAGATCGATCAAGGCGAGATGCGCCTTTCCGCCATTGTCTACGACGCTATCATCAAACCGGTCGAGATCTGCATCCTGGACCCCGCCGTCTTGTTTGTCAACGTCTACACTTCGATAGTATACGGCATCTACTACTCTTTCTTTGAGGCATTCCCCCTCGTGTATGGAGGAATCTACAAGTTCAACATTGGAGAAGTAAGCACGACGTTTATTTGCATACTCGTGGCCTGTCTCATTGGCTTCACAATCTACGTTTCATACCTCTACTTTGTCCTGATCCCGGACGTACTCAAGAATGGAATGCGAGCGCAGGAGCATCGGCTGAAACCTGCCTTGTATGCAGTCTTTCTCCCCACAATCGGCCTCTTGGTGTTTGGCTGGACTAGCCGTGAGAGTGTGCCCTGGATAGTCAGCGTCATTGGTATCACCATCTACGGTACTGGCGTCTTCATCATGTGAGCAGTACCACGAAAGGCGGCTTTTCCACATCTTCATCCTTGCTAATTATTTTCTTCTTCAGCTTCCAATGCATCTTTACATACATTCCCCTCTCTTACCCCACCTACTCGGCGTCTCTCTTCGCCGCCAACGACTTCTGCAGATCAGCATTGGCAGCAGGATGTATCATGTTTGCACACCCACTATACGTCAATCTGGGTATCGGATGGGGAGTCAGTCTATTGGCAGGTCTGAGTGTCTTCGGTATCGTTGGCATGTACTTTCTCTACTTTTTCGGAGCACGGCTTCGGGCTCGCAGCAACTTTGCTCACAAGTAAGGTCCTCATACCAAAGAAGACTTGCTAATGTAAAGACTCAGTACATGTTAGACTCAGTACATGTTTAAACGTGTTTCTAATTGATAGATACTCTTGCGCATTCCAATATGATTCTTCCCTTGACACTGCATCTGACTGTAAAAAAGCTGCCATGGGATATCCACAGCAAGGTGCCTGGACCGAATCCTACTTGAGAGGGCTAATTTACAGTAAGTATACACTCAAGAAAACTATTGCGCCCGATGCGAACTCAGAGGCAGTGCTCTGCAACGTGCTGCTGCAAAAATTATGCGCCCATGCTGTGTCTCCAACTTCACAGCTTCATACAGCTTTTCGGTGCCGATGGCTGATGTTCCCAATGCCAAGTGGTTCACCAAAGCGTATAAGGAAGGCTTCAAGAAAACGATATTCTTCTTCCCTTCAGAAGGCTGGCCCTCACTTCACCCACTTTCAATCTCTACGATGAAGCTTTACTCTATGCTATGGACCGCTTTGGCCCTGGCGGCAGTCATCAGTCCCATACTCGCACTGCCGCTTGGGCAAGCCACAACAGGAGAGTCTGAGCAGGTAAGGGGCTTGTAGGCAGCTTTGAATCGCTCCGTCTTACCTTTCGCGAAATTTAGACACTCTACCGACGGATGCAAAGATATAATTCGTACTGGGATGACCCCAATCATCCCAATAACCTCGCACAACATACACAGGCCAGCATTGACACGACCCGGTACGACATTCACGGACGTTTGATTGACCGTGATAGTCCACGTCCTGCAAATTCGATTTCATTCGATCGCTTGCCGGCTCCAAGCCAGGTCGCATCTTCACCACCCGTTTCCTTTTCTGAGCCTTCTCCAGTACGGGCGCCGATACCACCCTCGAGACCATCGTCGCCTGCATTCCAATGGCCTGTTCACAAGGCGTCTCCCGAGCCGAGCTACATATCCGACGGCTGGATCGGTCAGGAGCAACCTTTGACAGCGTCTCGCCATGTAAACAATAGAGACGGCGTTCCAAAGAAGAAAGCAACGGGCATAGTGGCCAGGGCGAAGAAATTGTTCAAGGGGTAGACCATTCTTGGTTGTAGTTACTGTGCTGCCATTTGCAATTCTACAAAAGAGTCCTCGGACTCGGCGCCGCTTTTAGCGTGCAATGAGACGGGGGAAAATGTCCGACTAGTGCATCGAGTTGACTCCTGGCTCCATCTTCTTGCCGAAGACATGCACTTTCCTCTGCGTGCCGGTGTCATGAGCACACTTCTACTGCCCCTGCTCTCGAAGGGAGCGGTGCTTACACCGGAAAGGCTCCTTACTGCGCCACGACCGGGCAGTGGGGTCGCGAACCCAGCCGGAACTCGAGCTCTGGTTGGATGCCGGACATTCTCCTTTGAAGACGACGCATTCAGCGAGACGCTGTACCTGCTAGATCTGCCCTCTTCGAGCGAGGCTATACAGCAACTCGAGCCGGAATCAGGCCGCCTGAATTCCATCTCTCGCAAAGTGTCGTCTGGCTTCTGGCTCTCAGACGACGTTGCTGCCTTCGTCGACTCGTCTGACACCAAGCTCTATGCCAAGGACGTCTCAGCAGACTCGTTCGACGACGACGAGCAGGGCTGGACTGCGGTGGGGGATTTTGGCGCTCCCATCAATGACATTAAAGCGGCTAGGTCAGAGGCAGGCACGGCCATCCACCTCGTCTTTTCTGCGCAGGTCTACGGCGATGGAGATCTTGCCGCAGTCAAGGAGCACGACGAGAGTGAAGCCGTCAAGGAGTGGGAGCGAGTAAAGGGTGAGTGTGCCGAGAAGAGGAAAGATATATGCGTGGTCTGATCGGGTTTGCAGTCTACGACTCGACTTTTGCACGGCACTGGGACAAGTGGATCTACCCTGGCAAGCAATCGCACATCTTTGTCGTCGATCTCCAGAGCGGCGAGAAAGTGTCTGATTGGTCATTCAGCAGCCCGATCAGAAATCTGCTCAAAGGAACAAAGCTCGCGATACCAGCACCTCCAAACGGTGGCGAGGATGACTACTCTGTCAGCGACAAGCATGTCATCTTTACCAGCAAGGATCCCGATCTGACACCAAGCTGGCACACCAAGCAGAATGTGAGTTGGTAGGGTGGAATGAGTGAATTATGCCACGGGCTTACGCCTCCCTCTCTAGATCTATCTTGCATCTCTCAAGGGTGACTCCATTACCGAGTTGACAAAGGGAGAGCATGGGGCCACTGCATCGCCAGTCTTCTCGCACGACGGGCTGTATGTGGCGTGGTTGCAAATGGACAGAGATGGCTTTGAATCGGATCGTCGCAAGATATACTACGCCGGCATCTCTAGCTCTAGCGCATTGGAGACACAAGTCTTTGGACAAGAGTGGCACCTCAGCCCTTCCTCTGTGGCATTCTCCAAAGACGACAAATTTCTAATCGGAATCGTCGAAGAAGCGGAGCAGCAGGTCCTCTACGAAATTGATCTAGCCAAAAGGGATCGAAAGGCAGTACCTACTTCTTTGTCTCGTTACGGTGGCATAGGCTCGGTGCAAGTACTACCGCACGGCTCCTTCGTCAGTGCCTCAACTCTAAGAGGACCAACCGACTTCTATCTCCTCTCAGCGCACGCTCGTGACAATGCTCAACTGGGAACAAAGGCAGTCCGACTGACCAACTTTGCAGAGGCCAAGGGAAGCAGCCTGACTGGCATTGACCTTGGGCCCTCGCCAGAACAGTTCCAGTATGCAGGACACAAGGGACGCACAGCCTATGGATGGGTCCACTATCCTCCTTCGTATCAAAAGTCAAAGACGTACCCTCTTGCCGTCCTCATTCACGGCGGGCCAGAAGGGGCGTGGACAAATTCGTGGTCCACTCGGTGGAACCCGGCCGTCTTTGCCGCTCAAGGCTTCCTGGTCATTACCTTGGATCCTGCCGGCAGCTCTGGCTTTGGCCAGGCGTACCAGGAAGAGATTCTGCTGAATTGGGGAGGCGCTCCGTACGACGACATTATCGCCGGGACCAGGCATACGCTGAAGCGCTTTCCCAACATTGATGCTTCGCGAGTCGTTGCGGCGGGTGCGTCATATGGCGGCTACATGGTCAATTGGATTCAGGGCCACAATGAGGACAAGCTTTTTAAGGGGTGAGTGTGTCCATCTTGCACTACTTCGCCCTATTTACTGACCTATTTCCTATCCCAGCCTTGTCTGCCACGATGGCGTCTTCTCCACTCACGCCACCTGGTACTCTGGTGATGAACTCTACTTTCCCGAATCAGAATTCAACGGCACACCATGGCAAGCTCGCAAAATCTACGACAAGTGGTCACCAGAGCGCTTCACCGACAAGTGGGAGACGCCACAGCTCACCATTGCCGGTGGCATGGACTTTCGACTGCCCGTCACCGAAGGCCTTGCTGCGTTCAATACGCTGCAACGGAGAGGTGTGCCCAGCAGGCTGGTGCACTTTGATCATGAGAACCACTGGGTTCTTTCGCCAAAGAACAGCTTGAAATGGCACCAGGAAGTGCTCGGCTGGCTGCTCAAATACAGTGCTTCACACAAGGATACCGAGCAGAAGCCCCTTGTCTTTCAATCGTAAGAACAATGCCATGTACTAGCTCAAAACCTACGCCATATACTTATTCAGTGCGAAGACATACACTTTGATGAGGGAGGTGTACTCTTTGATAGACATACGCTCTTCATTGGAAGCCATTGTCAGAGGAGACAGACCGTAGGTGTAAGCCGGCAGGTCAGCATACCTCCAGAACTTGGCATCCGTGCCACCGAGACCGGGTAGAGCGACTGGCCTCACCCCCGTGATCTTTTCTGCTTCTTCCGCAAAGCAGTCGACGATGGGGTGATCGTACGCGCACATGTTGGACGGATTACTGGCCGCCTCTTGTACTTGCAGCGTGATCTCTGGGAAGTGCGTGAGAATGTCATTGATCTCGTCGAGGATGTCCTGTTTGGTCATTCCAATGGGCATCCGCACATCGAGCTGAATCTCGGCGGTAGACGGAATCATGTTGACCTTGAGTCCACCTTGCCATACCCCCACATTGACTGTGGGATAGAGAAAGAGCAGAGAAGCGCCCTGTCCCATGATCTCGTCTGCCGCTTTCTGAGCGCTCTTCTTTTGCAGATGTTTCAAAAGCTTCTCAGGCAGAGACGGTCTCAATGCTTCTACCCTCTGAATTACCTGATTGACAAAGTCGACGCCAATGCGATTGGCTCCTTTGCTCAAGTTGAGATACGGGCCCAGAGCGCCCCGTGTCCTTATCGAAGCAGTCATTCGAAGTGTGCCCTTTTCACCCATGCGGATACTCTGCAGTCCTCCTGGCTCTGCATTCAGCAGCACGTCGCCCCGACACTGCGCAGCTTCATTGTCAAGAAGCCACTTGGATCCCCATTTGCCGCCCGTTTCCTCGTCGGACACCATTGTGATTGTTACCTTTCCCTTCAATCTGTCTCGATGTTGGTACAGGAGACAAAAGGTTGCGAGCTGTGCGGCTGTTCCAGATTTCATGTCGACTGTTCCGCGGCCATATATAAATTCGCCATCGTTGTCTCCGCTCAAAGGGTCTCGATCCCAGTTCTCTCGTGCGCCCGTCGGAAAGACGTCAATGTGGCCGTTCAGTACGACATGCTGGCCGTCGCCTCGCCCACCGTCGAATGTAGCGACAACGTTCGGCTTGTCGGCTTGAGGGGCATAGATGGTGTATGCTATCCCCGCTTCAGAAAGGTGATCGGTCAACACACGGCAGGCTTCCCGTGTGTCGCCTGGAGGATTGGCTGACGGTGCTCGAACAAATTTCTGGAGGAGTTGTATGTGACCAGCAGTCAAGCCTTGCAGCTCTTGCGCCAGTGCTGTCTCGTCCATCTTACATCAAAGAGCGAGGTCAATTCTCTAGCCTCTGCATCTGGTGGCATTTACAAGGTATGACTCGATGTCAAAAGATGGCAAGTGCGAGCGAGCACTCTCTGGCTAGCGTCTGACTTTTGGTAAATCTCCGAAGCGTCCAGGGTGGTTGAGTAAATTTTCGGGCTACTTGTTCCTCTGCCTCCACACGGGCTTGGCATGCTCTTCTCCCTCTCAGCTTACTCCTTTGACGCTGGGAGGGCAGTCTTGAGCAGGCATGTCGAAGGGCGACACTCCGCCGTCGTCGCCAAAGGGCGTGCAGCACAAGAAGCACGACGTGTACTCGGAGAATCTTCCTATCCCCTCCATTCAGCGCTTTTTCAAGAAAGGACTGGCAGAAGTGCTTCATCATGAAAGTGAGAGCGAGGTAGATGATAGCGACGAGCAGGAGGAGGAAGATTCAGGGAAGAGGAAGAACGGTACTCCAAAGGCTAATAAGAAGCCGAAAAGAGGCAAGACTCGCATTGTAGATGATCCCATTACGAGTACAAAGGTGGCCATCCACGACATTGGGCGCACTGAATACGGTAGAGCAATGGAAGACGCAGACGAGGGATACCGCAACAGACATGCAAGCGAGCCAGTTGCAACTACCGGCGCACAGAAGAGAGCTTCAAAAGAGCAGGAGAGGTCTCAAGATGAAAAGTTGACAAACGGAAACAGCTCGCACCAGAAGAGCGATACAGTAAGCAACGTCTTGAATCTAACCTTCCCGCCTGATGTGCCGCTGCCTGTGCACCCATGGAATGTGCACTGGCTGGTCATACCGCTATTTGTAGCTTGGAGTGCAGTCTCTGTGTCTCGCCTGCTCCATCCCCTCTTCAGCGTAGTCACGATGGCCTGGCTCGGGTGGTGGGCCTTTCGAATGCTTGTTGCGCGCGTAGAGGACGACCGATGGGAGAGGGAAAGGCAGAGAGGCCAGGCTGCACTCAAGGGCTACTACAATGGCGACAAGCAGACCAAGGAGGAAAAGCACGGGCATCCACGGCCCATGGATGGCCTCACCGAAGGCGCAGAGTGGCTCAACTCGATCATCGAGTCGCTGTGGAGCGTGCTCAATAGCGAACTCTTTTCCAGCCTGGGGTCGGTCCTGGAAGACGTCTTGCAGGCATCTACCCACGGGCAACCCTTCATCCAGGCAGTCAAGGTCGAGGATCTGGGGCAAGGGACGACGCCTATGCGGCTGACGGGCTTCCGGGTCCTGGGCGATGAAGAGGCGTACGAGCTGCGACAGCAAGCGCAGAAGGAGATGAGGGAGAGACACGCCAAGGAGAGGAAAGAGGGCGTGCCATTGCCCTCAACGAATCAAGAGACAGCCATTCCGACGCTGCAGGACGAAGAGCGGGTAAAGAAGAGTCGAAAGGCAGACAAGCCAGACGACGATGCGAATGCAGAAGGCACCTTTATCAACATTGAGCTCAGCTTCGTCTACCGAGCGAGGCCGACGTCCAACCATGTGGCCAGCATGACTCGCAACGCACATCTCCTGATTAAATTCTGGGTCGGCGCTCGTAAATGGTACCATGTGCCGCTTCCCGTCTGGGTAGAGGTCAAGGGACTGGTGGGCAAGGTACGAGCGAGGATACAGCTCACGCCGGACCCACCCTTTATCAAGAATGTCACCTTTGCCTTCATGGGTCTGCCCCGCACAGAGGTGTCGGTCATTCCACTCCGCATCAATACGCAGAACATCCCGTTTCTCTCTGGCTTCATCCAAAAGTCGATCGATGCAGCCGTTGGAGAGTACTGTGCCCCGTCTTCTCTGACTGTAGATGTGGGCGAGATGCTCATGGGCGACAACATCAAACGGGAGGTCAATGCTATGGGTGTCGTTATTGTCATCATCCACCGGGCCTTTGATCTGGAAAAGCAAGACCTGAGGGGCTCGAGCGACCCGTATTGCACTGTGTCGTTGAAGAAGAACGGCAAGATCCAGCACTGCACCCGAGTCGCACTGGACGACCTGTCGCCGAGATGGGAGGAGAGATGCTTCATCATCATCTCGTCAGAGGCTGTTCGAGTCAAGGAAAAGGTCTCTATCCAGCTCTGGGACTCAGACCGTCTCTCGGCAGATGACGTGCTTGGCCAGGCGGAAGTCGATCTGCAGTCCTTGGTGAGACGGCCGGGGAGACTGTTTCGAAGGACAGACACCCTCGTTGGCCTCACACAGGAGATGAAAAAGCAAGGCACGATCCAATGGTCCGTGGGCTACTTTGCAAAGACGCCCAATGTGAGGAGGCAAATGGACGAGGAGTCGAGACAGAGAGAGGAGGAGGAGGCCGTGCGAGTCAGGAACCAAGAGGCCGACGCAGTTGATGTGGAAGAATCTGACATGGAAGCGCTCGATGATGACGATGGCGTCCAAGAGCTCCATCTTCCCGAAGAGGACTCACGGCAGACACGAAACACTGAGCAGGCGGTCTCATTTGAGCCACCCAGCAGAGCCACTCCGACGGGGATACTGGCCCTGCAAGTGCATCAGGTGGAATCGCTCGAGGTGGTCGATACACGCACTCGAATTTCGAGCAGAAAATCAATGGACACTGCGCAGAAGGTGGAAACAATGGACGACCAGCAGGATGAAGTCAGTGCACCCAGCCCGTACGTCACCATCGTAGTCAACGACGAGACCGTCTTCCGATCCCGTGTCAAGGCTTTGAACAGCAGCCCGTTCTTCAACGCAGGCACAGAGCGGCTCATTACCGACTGGGAGCGCACGCTCGTCATGTTCATCGTCTGGGACTCACGACTGCGAGAGGACGATGCCATTCTCGGCGTGGTTCCACTGAAGCTGTCTGACGTCTTTACCAAAACTTCTCAGGTGACTCAGTTCTTTCCACTCGCAGGCGGTGTGGGGCAGGGCAGGATCCGGCTGTCGCTGCTCTTTCGCCCTCTGCAAGACACTCTCAAGAGGAAGGAGAAGCTGGGATGGAACATCGGCACGATGCGCCTCCAGTCTTCGCTCACCGCTACAGACTTTATCCCGCACTTTTCTAGCACGATGCTGCGACTCTCGTCCATTCGATGCAGCACACTCGCAGGCAAAGTCTCCATCTCGTCTCGACGCTGCTCGCATACCGACAAGGACCACTCCTCGTCCATTGAATGGCACCTGAAAAAGGCAGAGCTGCCGCTCAAGATTCCCGTTCGACGACGCTACGCCACTCCCCTTTGCCTTGAGTTCCGTGGACTGTCAGCTCTGGGCAAGCGAAAGACTGTTGCAATGTGCATCGTCTGGATGCAAGACGTGTCGGATGACGACATTGTTGACCACAGGTTGCCAATTTGGCAAGCCAATCGAGGCCAAGACTTTCACCGACTGATACAAAACTACCACGACTTTCGTCAGGAAAAGGAGGCAGAGGACTTGGGTGTGCACAGGGTAGGCTACCTGCATGTCTCGATGCAATTCAAGTCTGGAGCTGGCCCCTCCCACATCAAATACGGAAAGCGGAACGCAGACATAAAGGCAGTCATGGATGGCTGGGCCTGCTGCACCGCGGCTGGTCTCCGCAATGTTCGCGGCGACTTTGCCGAGCAGATTGATGAGGATGAGGAGAATGAATCTGCGCAGCTTGGTCACGAAGAGGAAGACGGCGACGATCAGGTCAGTGACGACAGCGACGAAGAGAGAGATGAAGATGAGATAAACATGCAAAGGGAGAGGGCTGCATCGGATGACGAGAAAGACGAAGAGGGTCACGAAGGACTCTTTGAAAAGTGGAAGAGCTGGACCGATGAGAGAAAGGAGCTGCATCGACAGCACAGAGGCATCAAGCAGTACAAAGTGGCGAGAACGGCCAGCTGGCTCGGCAAGGGCGTGCGCGAAACTGGCCACCGTGCGGTCCACAGCCTCGGTCTGCAGGACAAGAGGGGGGCCAGGTCGAGTCGGAGCTCTAAACAAATAGCAATTACCATTCCCTTCTCCTCTACATGTGTACACAGCGAAATCATGATTGAACTTCATCACTGGTCATCGACGACTCGCACGACGACCTTTCCCAGTGCTCTGCCCTTGATGAGATACTCGTAGGCCTTTGGAGCGTCGTCAAAGGAAAAGACGGAATCCGTCCATGGCTTTACACTGGCCGAGTCAATGTACTTGCGGAGATCGGGCATGTGCTTTACGTCTAGTCCGGTGACGACGTACTTGCGAGGCGTGCCGCCCAGTGCAGAGGGCAGAAGCTGCGTCTGCATTGTGTTTTTCAGGTAGGAGCCCACCGACGGCAGCAGTCGGGAGAGGTCCAAAGACGAGGCGCCAATGTTGACGTACGTTGCCTGCTTTTTGAGAAAGGCGGGACAGGCCGAGTATGTCTCAAACGAGCCAACGCAGTCGAGGATGACGTCGAATGGGTCGGAAGCGTATTTCTCCTTGAGTTGAGCAGGGGCGTTTTTGGTGTAGTCGATGAACTCGTGTGCGCCTGCCTTTGTGACGGCAGAGGATTTGGACGAGGAGCATGTCGCCACGACCAAAGATGCCTTTTCAGCAATGCACATTTGAATGAGGAGCAGGCCCACAGTTGTCGTTCCGCCCAGGATCAGCACCCGGTCGTTGCTCTTTACCCTGGCACTCAGTGTCGCGGCCGTCAGCCCCGTCAGCGTGATGCCAGAGGCGTCCACATAGGACATTTTCTCGGGAATGAGCCCCACTTCCGTGTCCTTGACAATGGCGTACGTCGACAGTGTGCCCATTCCCGTCTTGATCGAGGCGTCTGCGGGGAGGATGCCGTACACTCGTGCGCCCTTTTGGAGCCAGTCGAGATCCGTCTTGGCAGACGAAGAAGCCTTTACAGAAACGACTTCGCCGGCAAAGTCCGAGGCGGCCGTGTGCGGCATCTTGTTCATCAGGCCGGGAAAGACGGCGGCAATCTTCCAGTCGACTGGGTTCAATGCTGCCGCGTGCACCTTGACCAGCACCTCGCCCTCCTTCAACGCTCGCAGCTGGATCTCCTTCTTTTCCAGTGTCTGAGGGAGGGGCCCCCTTTTGCTGTACTGCCATGCCGTTGCCGTCGTCGTCATCGTCGCGGTATTCCTATTCTACTGATGGAAGTTTAGTCGTGCTTCTAGCTCACGTAGACAGTTTCGTGGAGGCAGCACATGTAATCGACCACGCTTGTGCTGTTCAATCACCCTTTTAAAAGGGTCCAATTTTCTAAGGTTCCGAAACCCTATTCCAGGAAACAAGAGGCAAAATTGAAACGAAGAAAAGTCGGCGCGGGTGGAGGATTAACAGATAAGCGCACCGCCACTCTGATAACTTTCAAAAGGTCATATGAAGTAGGGGTGCGATGAAAGCACACACAGAAAGGCTGGCGGGGGTTGAGTCTTCCACCTTACCTTCTGCACCAGAATCTCAACAGGACGGAGCGATGGCCAGCATGAACGAAGACCATCGAGTTCAAGATGCGCGACCACCGCTGTTCCAGCGCTTATCCCTGCACGACCACCTCATTGTGCCACAGAGCAACAAGGTGCAGACACCACCACTCCAATGGGCATCGGGCGTAGTCCCCATGTCGTCCATCAGTCGGACAAAGAGTGATAAAGGGGAAGCAGGGGATACAGAGAAGATGCCGCAACATGAGACAAGGGACGTACAGCAGCAGCAGCCGGAGTGAAGCACAGATTGCTTGCACGCACGTATTTCGCATACCGCTACCATCCGCCCTGTACAACACTGTCACCCCAATCGATCCAACAACTTCAGCACAGTAAATTCTCTACATATAGCATTACTCCATTCTATTCACGACCACTGCCGCACAGCTGCATCTTGCCGTCTTGCCAGATCACAGGACCAAGAGGAAGCGTCTCGCCTACGGCTGCTCGTATCTCATCATCCAAGACGGGTTCATCCTCATACTTCCACTCCAACTGCCCTCCGTACGCCTTTGGGATATCCTCTGGCTTGATGATCTCCTCCAAGGCAGGTCCTGGCTCATGCCCAAGTATGTGTAGCTTATTTTGTGTACCCTCGTCGAACCCACGCTTGACGAGACTCCAAATGGATGAGAAAAACGAAGGAGCATTGACGACGGCGATGGTGTTGAGTGTTTCGGGATAGTGAGCAGAGGAAAGTGCCATTGACTGTTGCAAGTGTGATCGTAGTGTCCAGATTGTGCCCAGTGAAATGTCGGCCAGATCGATGATTGTGGTGACGCAGGAGATGGGTGTGGGCTGTGATTTAGAGGGTATATGTGAGCACATTCCAAAGGTGAATTGAAGCAGGTATTCTGTCAGTGCGATGCTGGTAGCGGAAAGGGAGGGATGAAAAGACATGTCCATCAGCAGAGCATTTAGCTGCCCTCTTCTATAGAGCTCACATTGCCTGGTAACGATGGGCCTCATCCTTACTGAAGAGCTCCTTCTGCTGCGCTTTCGTGATGGCACCGATCTTGTACACGTATACTGGGCGCCCCAGCCTATCTCTTCGCCCCGTCCAGCGGGGGTAGTATGCCTTTGTCGCTTCCAGCTCACTGACTGGAAACGAGCGATATACCTTTTCAGGTTGGACATCTTTCCGCCAAGTGTCAGTCGTCATGAATTGTTTCTTGGCGCCGGCAACGTTGAAGCTTCGAGCTCGCAGAAAACGTCTGCAGAAGGCCATGGTGCGGTAAGCAACAGATGAAAGTCGCACGAATTATTCCTACTATACTCACAGCAGCGTGGTGTCGTCGTACCACTGCGGCGCAGCATCTGACGCTAGCTCCTCTTCGACCTCCCTCTTGAACTGGTCAAAGGCCTCCTGCTGAGTGGTATTAAGGTGGCCCGCATAGCCAGACAGGCTCTGCTCTGCGGCGGGGATGGTCATTGATGAGAGTGAGAGGAAGAGAAAAGACGAGACGCCGGAACGCAGAGGAGCGGACGTAGTCAGATCGGAGACTAAACTTTTAAAGATTTGGCCCCCTCCACACGCCTTTCTTCCTTTCGCTCCACATTAGACAGCATTCATTCACACTACACTATGGCGACAAAGAAGGCAGGTCTGGCGGTGCTCATTGGCGCCGGCCCAACATCAGGCGGTGGTATAGCCCGCTATCTAGCCACTACGGGCAATCTCGCAGTGGCTGTGCTGGCAAGAACGGAGTCCAACCTGCAAGAACTTTGCCAGTCGATCCGATCTTCCTCCCCCTCTGCCATCATACATCCATTCCCTACCGACACATCGCCCACCTCCCTGGCCAAAGCGTTCAAAGCCATCTCCAGCCATTCTGACTTCGCCGACTTGAAACTTCGCTTGTCCATCTTTCATGTCAAGCAGAGCTCAAAGGAGCCATTCCTGTCGACTTCCCCGGAGTCGTTTGGCGAGAGCCTCCAAATGTATGCAACTGGTGCCTTTGCCTTTGCACAAGAGAGTGTCAAGCTCATGTATGCCCAGAACGGAGGAGAGACGCTGCTAGCTGATACAGATGGTGCGAAAAAGGGAACAATCATTTTCACGGGAACATTGGGAGCTCTGCGAACCAATGCAGAGTACTCTGCCTACGGCGCCACTCGGAGCGCCGCTCGAAGTATAGCCCAGGGAGTGGCAAAAGAGGTGTCCAAGAATGGCATCCACGTCGTCCATGCCATTGCCAATGGCGCCATCAAGGATGAAGACACCCAGGAGACGAGGACAGGGCAGAGGATGAGCTCGGCAGCAGTAGCAGCAGAGTACCTGCACTTGATGGACCAGAGCCCCAGCTTGTGGACGCACGAGGTGAGACTAGTGGAGAAGGAGGGTGGAACATGTGTTGACTTTGCCTTCCCAGCTTGACCTTCGACCGGCACAGGAAAAGTTTTGAGTAACATAATCAATCTGCGGGAATCGAAGCAAGATGCTGTATCAAGCTTACACCTATAGAGAACAATATTACAGATACGGGAGTGGCTCGTGTATGTTGCTACAATTATCACGACGACGATGGCTATGTCCCCAGGAAGGCTTTGTGTAGTGCCTTTATGGTTTCTTTGAACTTGACAACATCTAGTGGCTTTGAAAGCCATTCGTCCATTCCGCACTCTTCCAAGCCCTTCTTCCTGCTGAAGTCGTCACTGAGTGCCGTAATGGCCATGATGTGCGAAGGCTGCTCTTGTATCCTTCGCATTTCTTTGCAAGCATCATAGCCATTCATCTTTGGCATGGTAATGTCCAGCAACACCAAGGCAGGCTGGACCTTTTGAAACTGCTCCACAGCTTCTTCGCCATTCACTGCCATGCAAAAGGGGACCTTGCACTGCGCAAGCACCTTGGTCAGGATCCGCATATTGAGAGGGTTGTCTTCCACGCACAAGGCATGGAAACCCCTCGTTGGCTTGGCCGCATCTGACGTTGTCTCCCAGAGAGGACTTAAAAGTCGAGTGGCCGGCGGCGTGCCCTTCAATACTAGACTCGACATATCGGTGGGGAAAATGAGATCCCTTGTGGAATGGTTTTGCTTGCTACTGTCCACATCCGTTGCGCTGGAAGGATGGAGCTCTTGTGACTTCATGTTATCGTCATCTGACAGCCTTTGAGATCCGCCATCAGAGAGGATATCGTGTGGTCCTCTGTTGGCAAACTGAATTAAGCGGGCGAAGCTCCTTGGTCCAAAAGGCTTCCTCGTCACGTAGACTGGCGGTGGTGAGCCGCTCTTCCGGACTGTCAAGTCAATTTTTGCATCCTCATGTGCTTGAAGCACCCCCACTTTCACGCCGTCCTTTGCGTGGGCTAAAAGTTCTTCCAAGGCATCGTTGTCCTCGCCATAGCAGACCTCCTCTGGAATCAGAATATAGTCTGCCTCTTCCACCCTAGTAGTCGTATAGAGATTGCCGTACATAGCCAATTGTGATGCGATACTTCCTGCTAGTCGTTGCAAGCCAAAGTCTTGAAAATGAAAGAAGTAGACGAGCTCGTCCGGTGTGTTGGAATTCTCTTCTGTCCCTGTATCACGATCGGGCAAGCTCGTTACCCTGTGGGTGTCGCAAAAAGATAAGAACGGGCAACATTCACCATCCCTCACAAGCTGGCACTTACGGAAACAAGACGATGACCGTGGTTCCCCTTCCCTCGTCAGACGACACCTGCATTGAGCCGCCCATCTTTCTAACAAGCGAGCTGCACAGAGCCATTGACAGGCCTGCGCCCGATTTAAACTTGTCAGCTTTGGCAAATGGTGTGAAGAGCTCATCACTGATGAAGTTATTGGTCATCCCCATTCCAGTGTCCTCGACTGTAAGCCTCAAATAATTTCTTGTAGGTCGGTCGACTCCATCTACTTGTACGTCATCCGACTGATGAGGTGCCAGCGATACCTCTACAAAGCCTTGGCCAAGGGTGAATTTGATGGCATTGTCGATGAGCTTCTTGGCCACCTTGCGGAAAGCATCGACAGATACGAGTGATTGCTTCGAACGCAGCCCAGAATCCAGTGTGAGGATGAGCTCTGGTGGAGGGGGTATCCGTACTTCTGGCCCTAATTCTGCCTTCATTGCTGCGACCTGTTGGTCCCAGACTTCAGATGCCAAGTCGTCCAGTATCTCGCTCAGATCTGCCTCCTCGTTTGGCTTTATCTCGTGATGATCCTCGGCCGTTTTGGCTTCAATCGTGTGCGATGCAAAGTCTCGAAAGTCGTCGAGAACAGAGATGAGCTGTGCTCCCAGGCTGTTGATATCGCTAAGTCGTTGCTCATTTTCCGTGCCTTTGATGTGTGTCTGCAAGTCGCTACTTAGCGAGCTGATGAGCGCGAGCATGCCGTGTATCGGTGTACGGAGCTCGTGTTGCACCGACTGGATCTGTAGAGCGAAGGCCGGTATCAGTGTCCCAGCTGTTCTTTCGATAGCTAGTCTGTACACTCACCAATTCCAACAGTGCCTGGTCCACTGGTGTTGAAGGCGTCTGTGAAGTCTTTTGGCTGTTGGTCGCATCATCAACTGAGATTTTCGGTAGGACGAGCTTTGGCTGGTGTGAGAGCACACCGAGGCCGACATCGTCTGCTGAGCCGGACATCATACCAAAGCAATGTTACCAGTGGGAGGAATTAACCGCTACAACGAGAGCAGCATGGTAGTGTCGAGACGACGCAGAGGTACTTTCACAATCGAAGCGCCTCGGTTTGGAAAAAGGGCGCGCTTAGCGTGACAGGCGTTCGGATCGGAAAGGCTGACAGATTTTCTCCCTTCAGCCTCGACTGAACGCGGCGGCGCGACTTGCTGCGTCGAAAGGCAGCAAAGACGGCAGCAGGGGGTAGCAGACGTGGCAACGAGCTTGATCAGTATGCAGAACACAGCAGCATCACAGTGACTCATGTTGACACTCTGACAGCATCGATTGAGGGAGTACGATAGAGGAGCTTTAAGCTACAGAGCCTAGATTCTCCACCCTTTCGACTAGCTTGCGAAATCTATTAGCAGAGCGGACGGCCTGCATCTTGTCGACTTCTTGACGACTGCTGCCTTGAAGACGCCCATGTTATGCAACGTCAGCTCCGATGACCTCCTGCCTTTTTCCGACTTTGTCTTGGGCTTGGACTGGAGTATTACATCTCTCTCCGCCTGAGCCTTCTTCAGCTTCTGATCACTCTGTTGGAGCTCCAGCTGTTTCAGCTTTCTCTCTCTGTCAAGTTTTGCAAAGACTGGCTGGTTCAGTAATCGCTGGGCGGGTGGTTGATACAGCAATGCGTCTGCCGGAGACGACATGGACGTGGGCTGCCTTGCCGCTAATTGTTGGGTCGTGGAAGGTTTCACCTCCAGGGGTCCTACCCTATTGAACTCTCCTAATTTTGCTGTCCTCCAGCCGATATTGTTGACAGCGCTCAAATCGCTTCCTTCGAAGTGCACGTCGACACTGGGGATAGGCGATCGCTTGATCAGAGCACTTCGAAAGTTCTGCATGCAAGCGGATTGGTGTGCGGATTTCGACGCAGTGCGCATCAAAAGAGCTATGTTGAAGCCTTTCCCTGCCCTGGGATAGAGAGTGAGCGTGCAGAGCAGGAAAAACATCCCCACAGCCCAAGTACAGCGTGAAATGATTCTGGATGGGTGACGAGAACGATAAGCATCGTGTCGCGAAGTAGCCCGGCAACGAGTGACGACCTGCGTCATGATATAACGTTGTCAACGACAAGGCTGCTTGGGAATTGCCAACTTGGGCGAGGGAATAAAGGCTACCTACATTTTCGAGACGACTATGTTGCCACCAGGGCGCAGTGGGATCGACGCCCACGGTGTAATGTCGCCTTCGACCGATTGGCCGCTCAGGCAAGTACAATCGCGTTCGCGTCGACCTTCGAATTGCTCATTGATATATTGACGTTCTTTTCCTCTCTCCTTACAGAGTAGGGTGCTACATTGCATCGTTGCATTCTGGCGTCAGCTCAGCTTTGACACAAAAGCGCATTGCGGAGAGAAATTGTCAAGGAAAGGGGCTTTGATATCAATCTTCTCGATGACGTGCTAAAATTTCCTGCACGGAGTGTGCCTCTCTGTCCAAGTGCTGCATTGCACTGCTCTTGTGATGTTCTCCCGGCCATACTGGAGCGGGCCAGCTGGTGATTGACTCGTGAGTGTGTGGTAGATTGGACCACTTGTCCTTTAGAGATGCAAGGTCCGTTTTATACGTCATGAGCTCACCATTTTGAGCCGTGTAGAAGCCCCCCTTGCCGTACGTCTCGATTGGGCCTTCCAGCGCCTTGATCTTCTTTTGCAGATGCTTGACTCGTCCATCCGCATTGCTGATTGCGTGAGAGTATGGCTTGGTAAGGGCCTGAACCTCTTGCGAGCTCAGCGGGCCGCCTCCGATCGCCGAGGGTCTCGCTCGAGGCTGATACTCTTGGGCAACAATGTCCTTGGCGTGGGTGACACTTCGATGGTACTGCCCAGCGTGCTCCATGATAGCTCGCCTACTGCTGGCTGTCAGCTCACTGTGCTTGGTACGGAACAGCTCACTTGCAGCCATTCCATCGCCGGCGTCTTGGGTGAAGCGCGCCTCTGCCAATTGATGACTAGGGCTATCATTGCCGCTAGAGCTGGATGCAGCTTTTCCCTTTGCCATCTCTTTCAATTTCTTGAACATAGGACTAGGAGCAGACGATACGAGCAAAGGGCCGAGAAGAACACTGTGGCACAGTGTAAGAGAGGTGAGTTTGAAACGGGCGTATATAAGCTCTTCTCCACCCACCATAACAGAGACAGATTCGACATCTGAGCGACAATGCCCTTCATCACGGAGCAGTCAAATTTGTGAATAGTACGCGAGCGGAGGCAGCAACAGGTAGAAGAGCACAGCACTGAGCCAGCAGTGGAACTTGAAAGAGAAGGAAGGAGACAGAGCCGCGACGTAGATATGTTCGGACAGGCCACCTTTATACCCCCTACAGGCTGTGCCTCGGCGTCTCGCTCTCGCCTTGCAATCTGGCCGAAAAAGGCGCGCTGCTCGGAACGAGAATGGCCTGGGATAGGCTGTGCCGCAACGAAACGTATCACTTCACCGCATCCAAGACGCCTTGTAGGACAATGGCATTCGCAGAGGGTTGGGGCTTATTCATAACGCATATAGATCATTATCACCAACTTCACCACACTAACATACACCTCGGACCACTACAGATGAGAAGCGGTATCAAATTTGCAGTCGATTGTTGTATACAGCTGAGCGGCGTACACGGCCGTTTGCTCTTGCAAAGCCGGATTCACCCCGGTCGAATCCGTTGAGCCGGTTCAAAAAGCCGATGAGGAACGACTCCATTCGGAACGGCAGGGAGAAGTCTCTCGTGCGAATCGTCTGCTTGGTACAAGAATTGCTTGTTCTCTTCCGGAAAGCCCTTTCGACAAAGTCGAGCACCTCGGGCAGTGCACGAATCGACAGGCCAGCGTGCCCACTGTCGGAGTAGGTGTTAAATTGGACATTGACGCCCTTTGCACACCAGTTGTCCCGCAGCGCAGTGGCGTTGGAGATGGGAATGACTTCGTCTGCCGTCGAGTGATACATTAAGACGGGAGCCCGTGGCGTCTCTTCGGCGACCCGGCCCATGAGATTCTCGTCGAGAATCTTGACCACCTGCGGGTGTAATAGCAGCTTATCTCCCAAGGATGAGATTGCGCTCGTCTGGAAGCGCTTGTAGCGGAACTGATAGACGTCTTCCATGGCACAGTGATTCTGGACAAATTGCAGAGCGGCTTTCCCCTCGGGTGTCGCCACTTGGTCAATGAAGGTCTGTAGTTCCGGATAGGCGCTCCGTGTGCCGAGACCAGCAACAGCGGCAGGCAACAAGCCCGCAAAAAGCTGGCCGTCGATGTTTGCAAATGTTCCCGTCAGGTTGGTCGGTGTTCCACCCAGCGCCCAGCCGACGACGTTGAGCTCGTTGGCATACTTTTCCTTCGTTCCAGCTGCCCAGCCCATGGAAATGGCTCCGCCAGAGTATCCCTGCAGACTGGCAACATTAACAGTCTACTCTTTCATACCGCTTCCACAACACCCAGACTCACGCTTCCGACGACCATAGCATCCCGTCGCAAGCCAATCGGCGCAAAGGACTGGACGGCACGCATTCCGTCGAGGACAATCATGCCTCCCAAGCGTCCTGCAGAAAAGGCCGCGTCGGGCCCTTCGTCGTCGGCCACCGCCACGATCCAATTCTTGAGCAGGTATGCTTGCAGGATCACGGTGTTGACTTGGACGAGAAGATTGGACGCGGTGCCGTCCAGCTGAAAGTTTCGGCTGGAAGCACACTTGGCCGCGGCGCTATCTTCATAGACGTCGTAGGCTACAAAGCGGTCTCTCGCAGCGAACCACGGGACAAAGACGGTGGTGACGGAAGCAATGGGGGTGCCGTCGATGGCACTCGTCCGAAAGAGCAGCTGGTACGTCCTAGATGCGAGGAGCGTGGGAAAAAAGCCAAGGAAGCCGGGCCGGATGGTGCGGCTTCTGAGGACAGTACCAGGAGCGGTCCCTTCGAATCCAGCAGGGGGTGAGTAGAAGTCATCGCGCTTTGCTAGAGGTGCTGCGATGCTGAGAGCGAGGCTCAGATCAAAGAAAAGAAACAAGAAGAGGAAGCGCAAAGGGGTCATGGGGAAATGGGGGATTGGGCTGGGGTCCATATTCTGAGCGCATCACTTCCACGCTATATATATACCATGTCCTGCATGTACCCGGGACCAGCGAAACTGCACAGATAGCCTCGAGGCGGGCTAAGCATCACGGTTCTTTTTGTTCCTTCTGTCGAGGGAGCCCTCCGTCCAGACGCGGCCCGAGCATCCGTGTGGCTTGCTTTGTGGCCTGGCAAACACTATTCCGTGTCCGCATGCCTTTCAACTCATATGGTGCAGAATCTGCCGTGAAGAAGCTGGGCATTCTTCAAGTGTTTCCAGCTGGCATTGGGAGAGTGAGGGATCGACTTGAGCACACATCATGTTGACCTCTCTACAGACGCGCAAGTAGACTGACTTCGTATGGCCTCCGTCCCTCACAGCTGTTTTTGACGTGGTCATCTCGAGCCCTTTGCACCGCACGCTCCTCTGTTCTGCAAAGTCCTTGTATGGATATAAATAAGAATTATTTGGAAGCCAAAGCGATGCTGCAGCATTCGTTTTTGCATCCTGTACGCGCTACCGCCATTTTCTCCACCTAGCCCAGAACGAAGAGCGAAGCTGCACCGAGTGGGCGCCAATGCGCGTCACAGCCTGACACATTGCACTGCAGCGAAGAATACATATAGCCATGGATAATCCACTACATGCTACTCTACCTCTCAACATACTCTGTTCTTCACTCTCGCTCTCCTGTCGCCTTCAGATGAAGATTTCTAACGCACTCAGTCTAGCTGGTCTAGCGAGGTGCGTGTTTGATGGATTGCTTCTCTGACGTTGTAGACTAACTTGTGTTCCCCTTTCTGACGACGTAGTCTTGTCTTTGAATGCTCTGCAAGTCCCGTGTCGATCTTTGGTTTGGGCTCTTCCAAGCCCACAAAAGGACCGAAACCCAAAGAGCTGTTGAAGAATCACATCCAGCTGATGAAGGGAGGGTATAGCGTGATGAGCGACGTAGCCAACAGCAAATTGGCCGAACTTAAAGAGGTTCAAGAGCGGCTTCGGTCTCATCACCAAATAGGCTCAAAAGTCCAAGAGGGCAGCTCCGAGGCACATGAAGCTGCCGTGGCCAGAACAAGGAGCCACGAAAAGGAAATGGCTGCGCAACACGCCCAGCTTACTCGACACATCGACGCCCTCGCCAACCACAAAAAGTTGGAAGAGACCGACTTGATGATCGAGGAGGCCTCGCAGATGCATTCAGGTCTCAAGACGGCAAAGACTTGGCTCCATGAC
>CAWLAL010000261.1:0-13705 GCA_963854785.1 Vaccinium vitis-idaea | reverse complement strand
GACCCAAAGGAGCGACGCACATGATGTCCTCCTGCCCGGGCTCAAAGCTGGGGGTGGGGACGTCCCCGAGGATGATTGTCCGGGAACCCCCGATGTCAGAGCAGGCCGAACCGAGGGCGGCGAGGGCATCGGCGTGGGCGTTGCGAGCTCGGCTGATATGCCAGAATTCAATCTTCTTGAAGTCCTCTTGCAATTTTAGGACGTGACTGAGATATTTGAGCATCCGGCTATCACCGGAGCCGTAATCACTGTTGAGCTGGTTGACCACCAACAAGGAATCACTGTAGACCTGCAACTCTTCTATACCGAGGTTCAAGGCGAGGCGCAACCCCGCGATGAGAGCCTCGTACTCGGCTTCGTTGTTGGTGGCTGGAAACCCGATGCTCATGGCGCATTCGTGGAGGGTTCCCTCGGGGGACACGAGGACTATACCAGCCCCCGCCCCTCGGCTGTTGGAGGCCCCGTCGACATGCATGCGCCAGGAGTCACCGGTGTAAATCGTCGCCGCCCTTGGCGGAGACCTTTTGAGGACGAACCCCGACTGCGCAGGGGTGGGGTCCTCAGTGGAGCCAGCTTCCTTCTCTTGCTTTGCCTCGACATCCAGCCGCGGGGTGAGCTCGGCTATAAAGTCTGCCAGGGCCTGCCCCTTGATCGCTGTGCGCGGCTCATAGCGGATGTCAAAGTTCGCCAATTCCATCGACCACCTGCAGATTCTGTCCGAGAGGTCCGCCTTCCGGAGCACGGCCCTAAGGGGGTATTCGGTAATAACGATGATCGTGTGGCACTGGAAGTAGGGGAGGAGCTTGCGCTTTGCCGTGACAAGGGCAAGCGCCAACTTCTCCAGTGGCAAATACCTTGTCTCGGCCGGGAGCATGGTCTTGCTGGAGTAGTAGATGGGCTGCTGGTCCGGCCCTTCCTGCCGGACTAATGCCGAGCTCACCGCATGATCCGAGACGGCCAGGTACAGGTGGAGATCTTCCCCCTCCGCCGGGGTAACCAGAAGGGGGGCCTTAGCCATGTACCCTTTGAGCTCGGAAAGGGCCCGATCGCATTCAGGGCTCCACCGGAACGCTCTCTTGCTTGTCTTGATGGACTCGAAGAACGGACGGCAGGCATCCGAGGACTTGCTAATAAAGCGGTTGAGGGCTGCCGCCATCCCGGTGAGTCGCTGGACTTCCCTGATGGTCGTCGGGGCTCGGAGCTTCTGGATGGCGGTGATCTGATTTGGATCTGCTTCGATCCCTCGCCGAGTGACGAGGTACCCCAAGAACTTCCCCGAGCCCACCCCGAAGGCACACTTCTCGGCGTTAAGCCGCAGTCTGTGAGCCCTGAGTACGGCGAAGACCCTGCCGAGGTGACTCAAGTGGTCCTCTACGAGTTTGCTCTTTATCACCATGTCGTCGATGTACGCCTCCATGATGTCCCCAAGTTCCCTTTGGAACATCTTGGAGACCATCCGCTGGTAGGTGGCTCCGGCGTTCTTCAGGCCAAAGGGCATTACCTGATAACAGTAAGTGCCCCGTGGCGTGATGAAGGCTGTCTTCTCTACGCCCCCCTCGTCCATGGCGATCTGGTGGTACCCTCGGTACGCGTCCATGAAGCTCAACCTGGTGTGTCCGGCGGTGGCATCTACCAACTGGTCAATCCGAGGGAGAGGGAAACAATCCTTCGGACAGGCCAAGTTGAGGTTGGTATAGTCTACGCACACCCGCCATTTGCCGGTCTTCTTCTTCACCACCACGGTGTTGGCCAACCAGGTGGGGTATTGCACCTCCCGGATGGCCTCGGCCTCTATGAGTTTCTCGACCTCCTCCACCACGGCGTCCGAATGGGCTGCCGAGGACCGCCTTGGCCTCTGTATCACCGATTTCCTAGCCGGATCGACGTTGAGTTTATGCGTGATGAAATCCGGGCTTACGCCAGGCATTTCATAAGGAGTCCACGCAAAAACCTCGACGTTGTCTCTGAGGAAGCCAACCAGGTCGTTGCGCTCGGGATTAGAGAGCTCGGATCCCACCATGAAGTACCTGCTACCGTCTTCGTTTATTGGTACCTTGAGAAGGTCCTCAACAGCCTTCTCCTCGGCCAGGGAGCCGACGTCATCGAGGACAGCGGTGGACTCCGGCATTTCGATCCACTGGACCTGCTTCGGCATCCTACTCTCCTTTCTGTCCCTCACGCGAACAGCGTTTACGAAGCATTTCTTGGAGGCCATCTGGTTACCCCAGACGGTTTCCTGCTTCCCGGATGTACCGATGAAGCGGAGGCACTGATGGAGGGTGGAGGCAATCGCCCTCATGGAGTGGAGCCATCCCCGACCAAGAATGGCGTTGTAGGGGCTTGGGGAGTCCACTACAGTGAAGTTGGTCTCCAAACGCATCGACCCCGCCACGACCGGGAGGGTGATGCTACCGATGGGGTAGACCGGGTGTCCCGCGAATCCAACCAGGGGGGTGTCCGCCGGGGTCAGCTCATCACGCGTAAGTCCGAGGGCTTTGAAAGCCGAATAATAAAGGATGTCCGCGGAGCTCCCCTGATCAACCAGTATTCGCCGGACATCTCTATCGTCGATTTCAACCTCGACGACTAGGGCATCCTGGTGGGGAAGCCGTAACCCTTCCAGATCCAACTCGGTGAAGGAGATGGTGTGGGGGTCCTCCGGCTCTTGATACTTCCGCTTTGGGGGTTGCCCGACCGACAGCACCTGCATTGCTCGTTCTATCTTTGCCAACTCGTGGTGCATCTCCTCGGCTTCGTCCTTACTCATCGGACCGTGTATCGTCTCGACGGCCCCGCCCCGGCCCCGAGGCCCTCCCTGCGGGGGACGCTGCCCCTCGGGGGGAGGGGGCGGTCCATGCGCGGGTAGAGGTGTCCTGGTGCGGTCGATCCATTCGTCCAACCGGCCCTCGGTTACCAATCGTTCCAAATGCGCTTTGAACGGTCGGCAGGCAGTGGTGTAATGCCCCGCCTCATTATGGTAGGTGCACCTGCCCCTCTGGGAGGGGTCCGACCCCGTCTTGTCCTCGGGCCAGAGAAACCACCTCGTCCGGCCAATCTCTGTGAGCAACCTGTAGATTGGAAGGGTGAAGACGGTTTTCTCGGCTACGTAGTCGTTGTCGTTCCTGGGGGGTCTTTCCCACCCGCCACCATTATCGTTGCTTCTGCCATTGTCTCGGTAGCCCCGGCCACCGTTTCCACCACCCTGTTCGCCCCGTCCCCCCTTCCTGACGTTGTTGACTTGCTTCTTTCCTTCCTTCGGGGAGCTCTTGCTGATACCCCCCTTCGAAGTTTTACTGACAAGGAACTCCTCCAGCTCGCGGTACCTGTCCACAGTCCGCATAAGCTCCGTCATGTCTTTCGGGGGGTGTACCATCAGGTCCTTGAACATGTCTGAGGAGTCTTCCAGGCCATTTTTGAACGACGTGGCCGCCACCTTCTGGTCGCAATTTTCAACCAGGCTGTACACCTCCCAATAGCGGGCGATGTACTCCTTGAGTGTCTCGTCCGACCCCCTCTTCATGTTTACCAATGCGTCGAGCGTCTTCGGTTGCGTGTTGCTTGTCACAAACCGAGACGTGAACGCGCGCTCCAGCTCATCGAAGCCGGCGACCGACCCTGGTGCCAGCTGGCCGTACCACAGGAGGGCGGTGGTCCCGAGGCTCATGGAGAAAGTTTTGCACATTAGGGCGTCACCATGTCCGTAGAGCTCGGAGACCAGCCGGTACTGTTGTACGTGGGTGATGGCGTCGGTGGTGGGCTCATACTTGTCGAATTTGGGGATTTTGAAGCCCCTGGGGGGAATTACCTCTGCAACCTCAGCCACAAAGGGGGACTGCTTGGCTTTCTCCAGCCGTGAGTCGGATTGACTGGGGTTCCGGCGGCCGAGGTCGACTGTCTGGTTCACTCCGCAGGCCCTTTTGGACGGGTCGTTTGGCCTATGCCGAGCCTTGACGCTGTCATGTACATTGCTCCGCTCGGATGAGCGTCTCTTCGCGTGGGGTCCGCGAACGGCGTGCAAGTCATCTCTCGCGTCGGGGTGCCCTACCCCCCTCTCGGGGTGATAAACCTTTGTGTCCCCCGTCCGAGTGTTGACGAGCACTATGCTCCCGCCCTGGTGGCGGAGCTCATATCTCTCCCCTGGGTTAAAGCCAGGGTCCCGGTTATTGCCACCTCTTCCCGCCGATGCTGGCTCCGGGGCCCCGGTCCTCTCGCGAGGGCCCCGTCGGTCGTCCTCGGGGAGGATCTCCCGAGCGCCCTGCCGATTCCCCGACCGATCCAGACGGCGTGTACCGGCCCGATCAGCCGATCGGCTCTGGTGCCGACAGTCCCTTCGATCAGCCGATAGGTTGCCGACATCTAGCTCGCGGGGTGCGGGTGCGGCTCCCGCGGGGCCCTTGCCCTTGTTTATATCCCTCTGAAGCCGGCGAGCGTATTCTAAGTCTCCGCGGACGTCCGGGGTCCGGGCGCTTGAGGCCGTGGCGCTATCCTCCGGGTGCTCAGTTCGCCCCGTCTGCCTCGTCCGGGCCTGCTGGTTCCTAGAGGAGGTACGCTCCTGGGGGATGACAAAAGCGTTTCCTCGGCTGTCAACCTCAATGACCGGACCGAGGCGGTCGAACACAGGTGTCCTCGTTCCCTCGCTTCTCGCGCTCGATTGGGGCCTTCTGGTCCTTGTTCGGCCCCCAGACTTCGAGGTCGCAGGGTGACTTCTGGCCTGCTTCATAGCCAGCACTTCTCTCCTTAGTAGCGCCAGCTCCGCCTCTATGGTGAGGGGCGGAGGCGGAGGTAACGCCTCCCTCCGGGCGGGAGTAGTGAGGTTGTCAAGGGAGACGACATCGCCATTCATGCTGAACAGGACGCTCGCTGTGCGGGCGTTGCTGGGGCCGGCGGCGGTGGGGGCCACCGTGACGGTTCCATCCCTGTTGAGGATGGGGGTGAAGGTGAGCCCCAAGTCACTCCTGACTTGGTGGTACCTGCTGCGGTCAGTGCTGTTGACGTATTCTCCGGCGGCGTCGAATGAGTCCCTGCCGAGGGTGAGGTTCGCCATGCTTTAGTAGCTCTGGAGAAGTGGAGGAGGTCTGAGCAAGGCTAAAGGACCACCACTAATAGAAAAGAGAGGCTGGGAGAGATTAACTAGTCCCCAGCGGAGTCGCCAATTGTGGGGGGCTCTTCACCGGAATGACCTCCTTGGTCCTTTTGGCACGGTACTGGGGGGGGGGGGGGGGGGGGACCGGGCCGGACCAGACTTCACTGGGACCCTTGGGGTTCGACGGAGGGGGTGAGCGGAGCTTCTGGGGTACGCCGGATGGGGACCTGCACAAGGAAGCAACCACGTTAGCGCCTAGCCCGGACGGTGGTGGTCCGGGAAGGCACTCCGATGGCGAAGTTAGCAACAGGGAGAGGAATATAGTGGAGAGCCAAATGTAGAGAGAGAGAGAGAGAGGGTGGTGTAAGAGTTTTTCGTGTGTCTTTCATGGAGGTGGTGAGGGGCATATTTATAGGTGAGGGGGCGCGTGTCCCATACGTCCCTCGGGGGCCTCACGCGCCCCATCCCTATCGCTACAATAAATGCATGAACCGCCGGACGTCCCCCAAGTGGCTCCTCGTTTCCTCCCCAGGTTCGTCACCTGACACTGAGACCCCTATCTGTCAGATCCCACCATCTCCCCTGCAGACCTAGGCTGCAGGGTTTGGTGGCTCTCCATAAATGCGATCCAGGTGGGTGGGTGAGCCCACTTGTCGAGCTGCTCAGACTGTCAGGCGTGCCTCGATCGGGCCCCCGACATCTGACGCAACCCTGCCCCCGCCCCCCGCTCCGAGGTCATCCGACTCGTTCCGGGAAGGGCTCGGGGACCGACCCACCGAGGGGGACCGCGGTTCACGCGAAGCTGGCCGAGCCTCTCCATCTGGCCTCCCGTGGATCGTGACCCCTGGGGTCTGGGACCCCGGACGTGACGCTCACTGCCCCCCTGGGAGGCTGCCCTGCCGGGGCCAAGGGCCCCGAACTCTTTCGATCTGCTTCGGGGGAGGTGACCTCCGGGACCCCCGCCCCTGCCCTCAGCCGAGGGGGGTGCCCCCTGGATCCGGCCGCTACATTAAACTTTCTCATGAAACTATATACCTTTAAAAGGAATTCCAAATTGGTCCTCCCTTTCCATGAACTTACAATTAAGGAAGTCGTTATATTTCAAATATGGAACGTCAATTTGGAGAAAAACTTGCATGCCGAATGGGTACTGCCACGTGGTATCCGTCGGCACATCTGAGCCGTCCAAATATGTTTTGGACGGCCCGGATTTAAGGGTAAATTTGCCCCAAAATCTACAAAAATGCCACCCTTAAATCTGAGCCATCCAAAACATGTTTGGACGGCTCGGATGCGGCGACAGATACCACGTGGCGGTACCTTATCCACATACAAGTTTTTCTTGTCAATTTGGGTAAATACTTGTATTTTCTTCTGACTTTCTTTGTAATACACTGCAATGGAAAAGATTTAAAATTTTCGTACAAAAGTTTCATCGTTATCAAACACCATGCAAGAAAATAAATTTTCTTTTCTTTCTCTCTTCTTTCACTTTACATTCTATCATTTTCATTATCTATTATACTTTTCTTCCTAATCAAACGGATCTAAGACATTAATTTGAAGGAGGAAAAGGAACATTGAATTTCCCATTAAATTGGTGGTTCTCATTGCTCCAATCATTGAGTTTATTTGTCGTTCCTTGAATTAAATGAGAGAATCTCAGTCAATTCGATTCAACAAGTATTTCCAATTTCACATTTCACGGGAAAAAAATTCGTGCCATCAGAGTTCTCATAAAACTTTAGGATTTAGGAATTATTATTTTTTGGCTTATCTACAATTTTAGTTCCTACAAAATACACCAAGTTTTAATTTCGTCCTTACAAAATATTTTGTGTCGATTTTAGCCTTATAGTTTCAGACGAATTTCAATTTTACCCTTCTGTCAAATTAATGACGGAAAATGCTTATGTGGCAAACGAAAAATGCTTAAAATACCGGAAAAAATGATTAATCTTAAAAAAAATGACAAAAAATTTAAAATACCAGGAAAAAGTCATTTAGACAAAAAGTTTATCAAATTTGTCTAATGACTTTTTTTGGAGATTAATTTGTATCAACGAGAGGAATCAGAAAAGTATAAAAACATGGGTCGAAGTTTTTTTTTTTATATATATAACACGAGACTTTATATATAAAAAAGTAGTAATTCCTCTCGTCGATAAAATGGGCCGAATTAGACAAAAAAATTTCCAAAGACGAAAGAATACCAAATAGTTATTTTTTTTACTATAAAGTGTTGTCTTATAAAGTGTCGGGTTTGGCTCGAGGGGTGTTTTAATTTCTACAACCTTGTAGGAGTTCTCTCTTTTCTCCCTCCAACTTGATGTACCCGTTGTCAAATTTTCTTCAATAAATTTTATTGCCGTTACAAAAAAAAAGTGTCGTCTTATATGAACTTTTTTTTGAACTTCGGCCCATATTTTTATACTTATTTGATTTCTCTCGTCGATACGAATGATTAATCTCCAAAAAAAAAAAACATTAGACAAATGTCACAAACTTTTTCCCTAACGACTTTTTCCGGTATTTTAAAATTATCATAATTTTTTGTCATTTTTTTGGAGATTAATCATTTTTTTTTGGTATTTTGAGCATTTTTCCGGTTGGCACATAAACATTTTCCGTCATTAATTTGACAGAAGGGAAAAATTGAACTTCATCTGAAACTATAAGGACGAAATTGGCACAAAATATTTCGTAAGGACGAAATTGAAACTTGGTGTATTTTGTAGGGACTAAAATAGTAGATATAGCCTTATTTTTTTCATCTGATAATCAGATGTCCGTCAACTTACGCACACCTCAACGAATTCTGAGGTCCTGAAGTCAACAACTAGGCAAACCTTGAGTGGCCCGAGAAGGCCGTAAACTTACCCAGTCCTAGATCAATCTAATTTCTTCGGTTTGCTACTGCACTTCTAGAAAGTCAAGCAATATGCATAAATATATTCTTCTCTTGTTTTCTTAATCACAAGGCAATCACCATCCAAGTTTAAACAAATTCTAAAATTATAGCGGTATGATAGTATGACTTTTTACCTATCAGATGATGTTTCGTCGCTGTATTGATTGATATTGTGTCTTTTATTTATTGTTCATATGTAATATAGGAGTAGTACGATTTAATTGTTGGAAAAAATATATTGTTTATAATATTTTAATTTAAGTGTGAATGAAAATTGATTTGATTTGGAGTTGCATCTTTTCATTAGCACCTGTTCGCTGTGGACAGACACGTCCTTTCGTGAACAGATGTGTCTCTTCACCCTGGTGACTATTCATAGAGTCACTAGTTTGCCTATATATATGACATCTTTCTTTCATTTTTACGGTATTGTTAATTTTTCTACACTTTCATTGAGAGTCTTTTCATTAGAGAGAGTACAGACACAAGTTTGGTTCGCCTACCGAACAGATTGGAGTGCTACTTCCGTTCGGTGAAGATCAAGTAGTGCTGGGAGATAGACGTCCATGCAAACCGTAAGCACCGTAGCGGGGGCGAATCTGTCTTAAGTACAAAGTGTTAAACACTCGCCTTGATCACCATTTCATTTCATCGATTTCCAGGTTTTGCATTCCGATTTTATTGCGTTCATATTTTCGTTGTTATCACAAAAAATAAACACGTTTTCCAACATTAATATCTTGCCGGAAATCCAACTACCCCTGTACCAATGGCATCGAGACCCACTTGTGGGTCCTACACGGTCAATCCTAACCGTTCATTCATCTCAAAATCAAATTTCGAGTGGGCCCACGCGAAATCGATGCAATCAGACGGCTCTATGAGCTTGATCCAAAATCACCCCATTTCATTGGGACCCACAAGTGGGTTCCCGACGCCGGTCGGTACCGATATCAAGGTTCATATCTTACTGGAGGCACCCATGTGGCAGGGGGAATTCGGGACCTATATATAGTGCAGGGGTGCACTACAGGGTTGTGGGCACATCCAGACTGTCCAAAAGTGTAAAGTGTTTTGGACCGTCCGGATTAAAAAAAAAAAAAGTCTTCCAGGTAAGAGTTTTTTTTTTTTTAATTCAAACAATTGATTCTGGAGATGGACGGTCTGGATGTGCCATACAACCCTATTATTCACCCCTACGCTACAAGTTCCCCAGGTCCGACGGGGGGTGGAGTGGGTGGTTGGAATCCAAATTTGAGAGCCTCCCCTTCCCACCATGGCCTCTTCCTCCCTCCCCAGTGAGGTTTTCCATCTACTTCATTGTGAATTGTCTTGTCTTTTCCCTTTCCTCAATAATCTCCATCACCTCCTCCTTCAAGTTCGCCTACTGCCTTTGCCGTCACTTGACTTGCACTATTGCTTGATTCAACTCCGTTCCTTTTTACGGCATGTGTAACGAGCATGATGCAAAAGAAAACTCTTCTAGTTTTTTGTAATTTGTTCATATCTCTCGTGTCTTGCTGTGCCTAGATTTAGTTTGTCTTGTTCCTTGGATATATTGCCTTTATAAGTGCCGGATGGCTTTCTTGAATTGAAGATGTTTCCCCAGTATAATTAAGAAAGGGTAAATTACCAAAACCAACCCCATTTCTAAAATTACAAATTGCCTCCTCGTGTTTGAAAAATTACACAATATCCCTTATCGCATAACAAATTACTCCCTTGTCAAGATGCAACTACTACAAATGCAATATAATCTACTGACATCATCAAATCCTAATTGCAATGGACCACACTGTCATTTTGTAGCTTGTTGAAGGCTACAGAAGTGTGAAAATAGTCTAGGCTATAAGAAAGATAGTTTGGTCCATTATAATTAGGATTTGACAATTCCAGACAGATCTTGTTGAATTTTCTAGCGGCTACATCACGACAAGTGAGTAATTTGTCTGGGGTTGGTTTTGGTAATTTACCCATAAAAATTACAATTTTGGATGGAACTTATCATGTGAGCATAACATGACATGATAGATAGGACTTTATGGCGAAATTACAATTTGTTCTTCATCAAAGGGTATCCCAAAATTGGAAGAGACTGAGGATTAAACAAAAGAATTTAACTATTGGGGTCAGCTGTGGTGAAATCGCATGCGATGGCAGGATAAGAGGTGATTGGTATTGGAATAGCTTTCGTTGGAGTATGATGACTGAATTTTGTTTTCGATACGGTGATGGTGATTTTAGAGAGGTTGTAGGTGAATGATAGACTGATAATTGACAAGCTAAAGGGTAAATTTTGATTTTCCGCTAACGCCATCCTTGACATTTATATAGAGGTTGTTTGATAATCAAAATTCAGCAATTAAAACTGAGGAATTAAGTAATAGTCAAATAGGTTTGATAACCACATTGCTTAAAAGCAAAAGATTAACTATTTCTTAAAATATAAACCAAAACTTTGATAAAAAAAAATTTAAATAAATTTGAGTTACGTAATTTCGACTGAATGTATGAGTGTTTGCATTAAACCATTTCCTCCTCCTCCACTACTAGCCACTGGCGACGCCAGTATTATAATAGTAGGGTCAGCCGACCCCACGGAAAAAAAACAACTACTACTCCCTCCGTTCTTATTTGTTTGTCCACTACGAAAAGTCGTGCCACTTTTCAAATAAAAAAATAAAGTGTTTACGTGTATCATTTTTCAAAATTTTTTACACCGAATTAAAGTACTCATCGTGTACTTTAATTCGGTGCGAAAAAATTTGAAAAATGATACACAGAAGCACTTAATTTTTTGAATTGAAAAATGGCAAGAGAGAGTGTGGGACAAACAAATAGGAACGGAGGGAGTATTATATTACTTTCTTAAAAAAATTCATAAATGAACCCCCTAAATTTGGTGGTGACACTACTGAATAACTTCTAAATGTTCATAAAGTTGCTTCTTTGTATGACTTGTTTGAATCCTAGTCACTAATTTTGCTCTTTTGATAAGGAGACGTTGATCTGTCTTGCTAAGTTGAGTTTTAAATGTGATTTTCGTTGAAACAAGATTTTAAGTTGTCATTGGTGATTTTTTTCTTTAATAGATGGTTGGTAAAAATATTTGATGTTTATGAATAACCCCACGTTTCTGAATTCCTGGAGTCGCCACTGTTATTACCCTCCACACAACCGCTACTATCATTGCCGTCACCACCACCACAACTCTACCGCCACCACTACATCCACCACCACTACGACCACAACTACTATAGATACCACCACCACCACCATTGAGTGCTATGTTTTTTGGTTTGAAATCCTATATGTTGTGCGTACCAATAGAATTTCGATGGATTTTTAGATTTTTTTTTTTGTTTTTTTGTTTTTTCTGTTTTAAGTTTGGCAGTTTTGGTTTTTTTGATTGTTTAGTTTGCCCCAAGGATTTTGGTTAACTTTCTCATCAGAGAACGCTCTTCTGGGGAAAAACTTGAAGCAATAGTTTTTTTTTTTTTGAACTGTAGAAAAAGAGTGGGAATGGGCAACCAACATAACAACCCTTTGGTGGTGACCATAGGAGTTTCCGACCCACTGTAGAATGTTCCATTTTGAGCCATAGCTACTGCCCAGAAAGGCGAGTCTGTCACTATAACACCACCTAGGTACTACCGTACTAGATGGACAAATTAAGGGCCCTCCACGTTAGTCACTTAGTCCCATAGTCAGTGGGACTCAAACCTGGATGGATCGTGTACGGGAGGAATGAAACACTTAAGCCCACCCACCCTTGCAATCTAGGCTACCAACTGTCCACCTTCGATGGTTGAAGCGACAGTTAATTGGTTGATACAGTTAATTGGTTGATATATGGGTCATGGGTGTGATGGTTGAAGCGACAGCTAATTGGTTGATACAGTTAATTGGTTGATATATGGGTCATGGGTGTAAAAGGGATCCACCGATCTAGGACCACTCTTTTGAATTTTAAAGGGAGACTGGAACATCAAATTCCATCTTTCGATAATCCCCATGTAGCCTTGTTTAGCAAATGATGAACAATACTAATAAGGTCCAAGGCTAGAACGAGATTGATGCCTGGATTAATCGATCGAGTTGTGCATAAGTTAATCTGAACACATCATGAGTTATACAAAGTGAATTTTGCGACGAAACCAAACTTATCTAACCAAGTTAAGAATTTGGTGTTTGCTGTCTAGTTCTAGAGTGCATATATGTCTTAATATTTCTCTTTTTTGGTGTTTTTTATTTTTTTATTTTTATGAATTACATAGGCCTTTATTCATTACTTAGATTTGAATCTATTTCACCATTAGGGTATGTGTGACTTGCACTATTCCCTGATTCAATTCTGTTCCATTTTACGGTATGTGTGACGAGTATAATGCGAAAGAAAACTCTTCTATTTTGCTGTAATTTGTTCATATCTCTCTTGTCGTGTTGTGTCTAGATTCTTTTTTTTTTTTTTAGTTCCTTGGATGTATTGCATTTATAAGTGCCAGATGGCTTTCTTGAATAGAAGATATTTCCCAATATAATTAAAAAAGGGTAAATTAACAAAACCACCCCGTTTCTAAAATTAAACGTTGCCTCCTCATGTTTGAGAAATTACACGGTATCTCTTATTGCATAACAAATTGAGATGTAACTACTACAAATGCGATATAATCTATTGACATCATGAAATCCTAATTACAATGGACTACACTGTCCATTTGTAGCTTGTGAAAATAGTCTTCCAAAGGCTACAAGAAAGACAGTTTGGTCCATTGTAATTAGGATTTGACGAATTCAGATAAATCTTGTCAAATTTTCTAGCGGCTACAATATGACAAGAGAGTAATTTTCCTGGGGATGGTTTTGGTAATTTTCCCTTAGAAAATTACAATTTTGGATGGAACTTATCATGTGAGTATAACATGACATGATTGATAAGACTTTATGACGAAATTACAATTTTTTCTTTATCGAGGGTAATATGCCAAAATTGGAAGTGACTGAGCATTAACCATAAGAACTTAACTGTTGGGGCCAGCTGTGGTGTGGTGAAATTGTAGGCAATGGCGGGATAAGAGGTGATTAGGATTGGAATAACTTTCATTGGAATATGATGATTGAACTTTGTTTTTGATCTGGCGGATTTAGAGAGGTTGTAGGTGAATGATAGACTAATAATTGACGGGCAAAACGGTAAATTATGATTTTCCGCTAACGCCATCCTTGACATTTATATAGAGGTTGTTTGATAATCAAAATTCAACAATTAAAATTGATGAATTAAGTAATACTCAAACAGGTTTAATAAACAAATTGCTTAAAAGCAAAAGATTAAGTGCTTCTCAAAATGTAAACTAAAATTTTGATAAAATTAAATAGTTTTGAGCTACTTAATTCCGACTGAATGTATGAGTGCTATTATCATTGCCGTCACTACCACCACCATTATTTCTCCCACTCTACGACCACCACTACTCCGCACTATCACCACCACCATCACCGCTTCTACTGTCACTCCACCACCATTACCACCGGCACTTCACCAGTACTCTACCACTCCCATTACTACGACGCCACTACTCCACCACCACTCCCACCATCCCATCACCACTACACCACCGCCACTGGCCTCGCCCCCCCCCCCAGCCACCAGCACTACCACCGCCACCACTCTGCCACTCTGCCACTCCCACTATTACATTGCCACCACT
>CAWLAL010000260.1:0-17511 GCA_963854785.1 Vaccinium vitis-idaea | reverse complement strand
TTTCTTGTTGATGCCTCCTGCCTCTCGTTCGATAGTCGAGAGTGGTACTATAGGCAGGTCATCCTCAAAGTCGAATGATTGTGATCGGAGTGATGATCTTGAGGTATCGTTCTCGTTCGATGGAGTGTCAGATCCAGATGAAACGAGAGAAGCCAGTTCAATTGCTGGATCATCTCTATTCATCTGTGTCTCGGCTCCTTTGTTTGTTGTGTTAAGTTGTGTCAAGTATCGGGTTCTCCTCGGCAGATAGCGATCCGCGAGCTTATTTTATCTAATCTACCACTACAAGATGACAACATGGGAAGATCTCGCACAGAATAAGAGAAATGAAAGAGACTCACTCATACAAGCATACAAGAAGAGTAGACAAAAACATACCGATCTACCTCCGATTAACATCAGCGACACGGCTTCTCTGCTCAAAGACTTGGCATCGGGGAGATACAGTTGTGTGCGCGTATTGTTGCACTTCATAGATGCTGCTATCAAGTCGCACGAGCTCATCAACTGCATTACTGAGCCAGTGTTTGAGCAAGCGATCATACAGTCAGAATCTCTCGACTCACAGTATGCTGCCACAGGTAAGCCCGTAGGTCCACTTCATGGACTGCCGTTCTCCGTGAAGGATCAGTTCGATGTCAAAGGCATCGACTCTACGCTAGGCTATAGCTCAAAGATTGGTCGGCCTGCGCAACGAGATTGTACGCTGGTCCAGATACTCAAGGATGCAGGAGCGATAGTGTTCGTCAAGACTAATCTGCCGCAAACCATCATGATTGCAGAGACAGAAAATCCTGTGTTTGGTGTCACTGGACATCCTCTGAACATCGCGTACTCTCCTGGAGGCTCAAGCGGTGGCGAGGCTGGTCTTATCGCAATGTCTGGCTCTCTCCTTGGTTGGGGCACGGATCTAGGAGGTTCAATCAGAATGCCTGCTCATCTCACTGGAACCTTCGGTTTAAGGCCAACTCATGGTCGCCTCCCATATCAAGACGTTTCAGTGACTCAGTATGGACAGGAGACTGTGCCTTCTGTCGTTGGTCCGATGACCAGAGATCTGGGAACGCTTGCTCTGGCAGTGAAGACAGTGATTGATGGAGAACCCTGGAAGTATGATCCGAAATGTGTTCCAATATCTTGGCAGAAGCAAGATCAATATCAGAAGATGAAAATTGGAGTGCTATACGACGACGGATTCGTGGCTCCAGTGCCGCCAGTCTTTCGAGCCTTGCAAGAAACTGTCGACAAGATCGAGGGTGCCGGTCACGAAATTATTGAATGGAAAGCAGACCACACCGAGATCATGAAAGTCATGGACGAATTGTTTGCCATGGACAAAGGTCAAGATATTTTGGGTGCCCTGCTGCCTGATGAGCCAATTGTACCAGCTGTACAACGCATACTAGACAATGGTGCAGCTCCCTCGATAAAAGGATCAGTGAGTTCCCTCTGGCACCTTACACAACGTCGCTCTCAGCTCCAGAAGCAGTATCTAGACAAGATGCAAGCTGCTGGTATCGACTTCATCCTTGCTCCGACGAAAGCCGAGTGCGCGACCAGACACGGCAAAAGCAGCTGGTACGTAGGTTACACTAAATTCGTCAATCTCCTCGACCTCCCTGCTCTAGCGTTCCCAGTCACAATAGTTCAAGCTTCAGACACGTTCATAAAGCGAGAATACAGAACAGACAAAGAACGTATAGCGTGGGAAGAGTATAAATCACATCACGAAACGATGGTAGGAATGCCAATTGGATTACAACTCATCGGCCCCAGATTCTCCGAAGAACGTATCATACAAGCAGTCTCACAGATCCTTGACTACTGAGTCAACCACCCTTGTTCCCTCCATAGCAGCAGGCATTCCAGCGTATACAGATAAATGAATCATTAGTTCCTGTAATTCATCGACGGTGACGCCGTTTCGTAACGCGCCCGTAACGTGTCCCTTCAACTCCACGTTTCTGTTGAGTGCCGTCAAGAGCGCGACTGTGATCAAGCTCCTGTCACGATGCGATAACCCTGGCCGAGTCCATACTGATCCCCATGCACTCTGCGTAGCTACGTTCTGCAGTGCCATGGAAAACTCAGATGCGTTAGCTAGTGCTGCGGCAACGTATGGTTCCGACATGACCTTTTTCCTGGTTGCAAGGCCTGCTTCATAGAGCGTTTTATGCGCATCAGCGATTTGGGATGGTGTAGGTGACATTTTGGTACAATTTATGAAGAAGCGCCCATGCTAAAACAATGCTACGGGAAAGGGAATTTACTTGAGACGGTCCAGAAGGGCTTGGAGTAGTGAGCTTTGTGTTTCGATTGCTTTAACGATATCTTGACTTGCTTTGAGGATTGCGTCTGCCACTGTTGTGTCTTGAGACTCGCTTGTGCGTATGCGCTTCGGATCGTGCGGAGACGTACCATTCGATGGACGTTTTTGTGATTCGACGATAGTCTCGGGAGGGAGTAAGGACTTCTTTGGCCTATGATCACCGTTTGTCGTAGGCATTGGAGGAGGCAAAGGCGAGCCACGAACGCTAGAATCAATTTGCGATATTCCGGTCCTCAGCTCTGTCAGGAATTGCGTTGAACTCCTGCCAGACTTCGCGGTCACTGTTTGCGTCGAGGTAACTATCTGAGGTGGAGCATTGGTGGCGACAGTCATTGATATGTCGTTAGGCTTCGTCATCTCCGTTGGAGTCGGTGTTACAGCAATGACAGGTACCGGCGCGGCCACTGCAACGGGCTCTTGGGTACTTGTCGAATCAATTGAACCCCTTTCTCGTGCGACATGAGGAGATACAGCAGGCGATGTCCTCGTAGATTCTGTCTCCATCCGTTCACGCTTTTCCCTCTTGATGGCACGTTTCTTCTCTCGTGCCTCCAGCTTCGTTTCCTTCCTTCTCAGCAGACTTCTGTAGCAAATTCGCTTCTGCGCACTTGGGTGCAATTTCATTGGCAGCTATTTGCCATGGCATTAAATCATCATTGTTCTTGGATATTGCACTCGCTCCTGCATCGAGAAGCGCTACTATAACCGCGCGATTCCTCGATTTGTATGCAGCTTCATGAAGGGGAGTATTTCCCTTCTTATTCCGTATACTCAATCCGGCACGATGGTCGAGCAGGAGGCCACAGATATGTGCATTTCCAAGCCGAGCTGCTGAATGCAAAGGCGTGTCTCCAAAATGATCTTGGAAGTCGCCATCTTGTATCTCGAGGAATTGCTCGACTAATTCATCTTCGTCGTCTAGCACGTATAGATGCAACTGATCTCGACCATTTTCATCTACTATACGAGCACCATTCGCATCCAAATTGATTTGTGATAGTCGAGGACGTGCTCTTACCGCATGTGATGTCGAGGTATCAATTGCAACAATATCTGATATTTTCATGCGGTTTTGGCCAGGACTTTCGAATTTGTCGCTATACTGCCGAAGTAGATCCTTCACGGGCCCTTCTTCTGCTTCTGAGAGAGCGGAGCAGCCTTTCGTATTCTGCAGGGTCGGGTTGGCATCGTTTTCGAGCAAGATTTCGCATACTTCGAGATGATCGTTCTGAGCTGCATCGAGTAGTGGATAGTCACCTTCAATGTCACGGACGCTTGCAGGAGCTCCCTTACTGAGCAGATACCGAACAACTTCAGCATGTCCTTTTGTGGCTGCCTCGTGTAGTGGAGATACTCCGGCATTATCGAGCATCAGGACATCTGCACCGCGCGCTATCAGGTCTGTGACACGACTGAGGTCGCCTTTTGCACTCGCCTTGTGCAGAGCCGTCCGACCATGCGCTTTATCTCTGGCGTTTACTCCTGTTGTCTTTAACACCTTCGGTCTCCCTGACTGCTTTGTGCGACCGATATCCGGGAGTAGCAGTTCGTCTTTGTCCAGGAAGCGCTCATCCACTTCGCTGAGCTCATCTTCGGAGCTGATGAGATCTTCATATTTGGCGACCGTCATGGGAATGCCCAGTGATATTCCTACTGGATATTTCACTGGGCAGATTGGTTACTGTTCTTCGCTATGGTGGTTGATTGAGCCTTGGAGTTTGGCTGATTGAGATGAAATTTGTTTGTTGTCTGGACGATCACGTGACCTGTAGCCTTTGAGGCATTATATTTTACTCTACACTGGCTACAACAGCAGAACAGGCCTCTGGGCGGACGTAGAAAGCAACGCGACGACCGTCATCAGATCGTACGTAGAATATACCTCGATCAAGTACTTCCTGTCGAGCATCTTTCGTAAGGACAGCTTGCTCCAAGCCCTGCGTAAATTGTAAAACTTCCTTCTTCTGCACAGTCAATCGTATCGTCCCAGGGAAGGTTAGGTGAGGCCAACCAAGATCCCAATTAGTATAGACAAGCTGGCTCAACAGTCGAGTACTGCATCTTTTGAGCTCCTCCATGCATGCCTGTGTCCAATTCAGCTTACTTGGCTTGTCAGTCTTTGAATCGCGTCTAGGATCAGCTATAGACTGCCAATAGTACGCAGATATCCCATCGACGAGCAAGTACCTGACTGGACGGTCTCGAAACTTTTCAGTCGCCATTGTCCATGTAGACTCGATGTCTTCGAGAAAGGCCGCTGCAGATTGAGGCTGATACACATGAATCAAATCGAGAAAGTGTTTGTTGGATGTGCTGCCAGAGCTTAATCCGATATCAGTGTAATTAGCAGTACCCATCGATCGGGCTAATTTACAGTCGATCAGATGCAATAAACGATTATCGTCCCACTTATAGTCTGTATCGTATACAACGACCGCCTTTCCAGCTAGCACAGCTTCGATTGCCAGGATATATAGTAGATGTGTCTTTCCGGACCCGCTCAGGCCATGGAACTCTATTGGGTTTGAGTTGTTTGGCAGAAGGTCGTGTAAAGGCAGATCTAGCACCCTGGGCTTCTCAGAGTTAATCCGCTGTAGTAGGGCGCTAAGAGGCTCGGCTGCCTCGAGCAGGGCTTTAGCTCTCTGCATGACATCTGCTGTTATACTTGTGCCACCGGTGTATGAGTTACAGCCAGCACGAGCCTGGCAGGTACCACGTCAATCTGGTGTGATTGCTACGTCTCAACCGCACTCACATTTTTGAAGTGATCCGCCACACCAGGATTTTCCGACCTTCGGCTGATCATGATCATGGCACAACGGCTTCTGACCTCGTGTGTCTGTAACACTCTGCGAAAACGAACGACTTTGAGTTGCTAACTGAAAAGCTAGAATAGATATATGCAACGATGATCTAGCCATGTCTTCGACTCTCGAACGGAGACATGTCTACACAATACTGATGAGTGTCAACCATGACTTCTCGTATGCGAGTTAGGTCCACCTCGCTCGAGGTCCCAGTCTCCGACGCCTCATTGCCCATATCACAATTGACCACATCGTCAACAAACTCTCCTTGCCGTATGCGATGCACCTTGGGCTTCCTCGGCTTCTTGCACTTGAGTAGTAACCGGTGCTTATAATTCACAACATGGGTATCTTTGTGACTCAGTGACGGAGGTCGTGTAAGATCTGGAGTGCTTGGCAACGGGTGCTGAAACAGAAATCGGCAACCATACGACGCTAAGTAGTACCTCTGAGCCCAATCGCCGTTCGTGTCGAAAGGCACAATACCTTCAGCCTCGATTTCCTCTCTCGAAGCAATCTCCTTCGCATTCACGGACTGTGGCCACAGCTCTGGCTTGTTTGCGAGCTGATAACTGAAACGATCTCCTTGCCAGTCGAAGAGGTAGAGTAGGAGCTGTCCCCAGGACGTGTCCAAAACTCGAGCAGCACACTTGGGAATTCGACCACTTACACCATACGTCTCCGTCTAAAGTCAGAAATTCGGCGGGCCTAATGTCTTCCAAAGTCTTGATTACTTTAGCGTAATCCGGTCGAGGTGGTTCGTCACCGGGAGTGTTGTTGCCGCTAGCGCCAAGAAGCAGGATCGAGTATAGGCAGAAGAGAGAGCTGTACATGGCACGCGACTTTGGCTGTTGACCTAAGAACTCTGCTCGTGTACAATTGAGGTCTGACCTCGTGTGCGTGTAGCATCTTGACACGCAACAAATATTGAAATTCAGGTCCAGTGGCTGTACCCGTCACCGTCACTCAATCTCGATAGAAGTGCTCCACGATGCTCATAGTATTCGGCCCGGAAAGCTCGACACATATCGTCCAATCGTGGCCTTGAATCCCTGCGACCTGCTTGTTGACCACGACGGCACTCGAACTAGAAATATCGCGGCTCGGTCTACAGAAAGCTTGCTTGAATTGCTGCGTACCCTTCTGAAAGACATTGATACCTTCCTCGATGGCCTCAAGCGGTGGTTCACAAAGTAGTGAAAGGACTGTCTCGAACTTGACGATCACCTGAAGCTGCGTATAACCTGGCGTATACCTCAAATTACATCGAAAGTGCGATCGAGTATTGCCTGGCACAGCATGCGGATCAGTTGCACTTGGGCTAGCATCCGAAGACCATAGGAAGAAGTTGTAGTAATGTATAAATATCTTTGGCACTTTCTGCAAAAGGTCTCTTGCCTTCTTGTTATACGCCAGCTGACAGCAGTAATCAGAATTTGTGTTCTTGCAATCAAGGTATATCTGAGTTGGTCGTGCAGGTATGATGAGTGCAATCATTCTGACGATTTCATCGATGATATACTGCTCTTCAGGAGGAGGTTTATCTGCTCCACCATTCCAGACTGCGATGGCGCCTGGTACAGAACAGATTGTAAGGACGATTGCGATGATTTTCATGACTGGAAACGTCTTCTGATGTGATTTGTCTACGAATCAGAGCAAAGCTGACAACCATGCTCTAGGCCTAGCTATAGCCTCGAACGCATGCTTGCCGCATGACACTTCCAAGATGTCCGTTGGACGGAACGATTTATAGGAAGGACATGCGAAGTGTGATGGCACGCGAAATACTCCATGAGTTTTGGGGTCGTATTTGACGAATCGTGAGCCAGTCGTCCTTGATGGACGTCCGCAGGAAATCACTTGTGTCTCGCTGATGTGGTTTTCGGAGACAACGACGATGATTCAGCTTAAGCTTGTCAGCCAGAACATCGATGCTAGGTACTGGTCTGGTTGCCCGAATTGTCGACTTAGCACGACGAACCACATCTTCCTAGCACGATCCATGCAGAGTTCGATTCCACAGTTTCGCTCGTGCTCGGCTGCATGATCAGGTCAAATGACTGTAAGAAAGCTGCATCACTTGCGTGCGCATCATATCTATGGAGGCCGATGCAGTGTCATGTAAGAACATGCATACAAGTAAGTATGGTCTTGGAGATGAGTGCGCCGATCGCCCGGGTACTGTATGGAAGCGAGCGAAAACATGAACGTCAGGTGCCCGTAATTTGCAATCTGTGAAGTACTACGAGCATAGCTTTCCAGATGACAGTAAGCACAACACCGGTGCGAGGCGACTTGCAAAGATGCAGTGTATACGATACGACTTCACAGGCCCCACCTGCAGCTGTGAGCACAACAGGAACAACAACGCTTTACAGCGAAGTGCTAGAGCAGAATCGAGCAACAGGCTGTAATTTAACATCATCACATCGTACGCTCGAGATTACACAATGATATCGCGAGTCAAGACAGTAAGATCTTGAATTAGGTCTGGTCACGTATGATCGACCCTCATCGTCATGCTACGGGTTCAGACTCGATCCGGCCATCGAACCTCCAACGCCTCGGATCTGGTTGAGTCGAGTCCTCTCTCTGAACACATATGCAGGGTCCGTAATGTCTCGTCTGCCTCGGTCTCCTTGATCCCCGTCCACACGCTCTGCTTCGCCGTGCGTCTCTTCCTCCTCCTCCTCAACATCATAGCACTGACCAATGTGGTCAGTCTCTGGCCACAGGGTAGTTGTACGAGAGACGACTCTGGCTGCAAATGGATACTCGCAACCCATACGGTACTGGTAATCAAGAAGATGCCCAGTCGGCACTCCGTCACGCAGGTACTTTACCCGGCACTTGAAAGCCACAGCAGTATAGACCTCGCCATCGAGTCCAGGAAAGTCTTCCGTCAAGTGAGCGTTATAGCTTGTCACCTGCGACATACGAGGAATCGCCAAATTAGGTGAGTTCAGTCTCAACCATGCATGAAAGTGCTGCCCGATCAGGACATTGCAGCAGTAATCAGAATCCTTGTCTGTGCACGCCAATGCAGAGTAGTTTGGTTTCAAAGCTCTGATGTTGCCGAGCCATTGAGATGAGACCCCGTCGAAAAGGGGACTATTTTCCTGTCTGATCCACTCTCTTTGTATCAATAGCCCATAACGAGCTCGTTGTCTGATGGCAGAGACTGAGTACAGGAGGTGGATTATGAGGAGTACGAGATCTCTCTTTGTGTCAATAGCCCATAAACGAGCTCGTTGTCTGATGGCAGAGACTGAGTACAGGAGGTGGATTATGAGGAGTACGAGATACATGGAAAATGATGATGAACTTGCCAGCACGGCTATCGAGGGAGATCTTAGTAAGAGCACATCCGAAGCCGTGGCAGCCGCCATTATGGATATTATCTATTGGGCATGCTATACTCGATCATGGCTTGTCTACTGCACTGGATGAACTAGTCATGCTAGTATCAAGATGCACCTGGATCCAAAACGCCTCCATCCGGCACATATGAACGCTCCGACGACTCAGAGCGCTGCTTTCCAGCTTGAGCTGGCAGTACACACTCAGCAAAATCTTCGTGCTCAGGCAGCCTCCTGCTTGTTTTTGCCTCGTGGTCTAATTATCAGAGATCTGTTTACTTGAGCAACCCATCAAAGCGTCCGTCTTTATATTGATTATCATTGGAGGCAAGAGCCGATACAAACTTGGCCTCAATCCTGCATCTCAGCCGAACTCCGGAAAGCAGAGCTCCCACCCAATTGTAGTATTTCGCTGTCTCTTCTAGCAAATGTGCGGAAATCCAGTACTCTGGTACAGAGATTGGACTCGGGCTCACCACAGCATGCATCAGCTTCAGACATGGTCTAGCTTTGTCGAAGAAGGTTTCCATGACAGCAGGTATCTGAGTCTGTGTCCGTACACTGATCCACGATTTGGGATTCGTGTGGTACTACGAGATTATTGAGCTTGAAAAAGGCATCGGCTCACTTCGCTTTCTGGATCCCGAAGCAAGTTCTTGAGTCTTTCTTTCGCAGCGAGCTCATTGAGTATGTTGTCGTTTTGCTATCACGCTTGTGACGCAGAAGATGAAGCACAGTAAAGATTTCATGGTTCTGGAAAAAGTGCATACGTTTGGTGCTGTCACTACGCCTTTCCTGTGCCGCTTCCACTTGCGCCATCACTCCCGCTATTGAACACGTACAGATCGTTATATCCGCCGACATCGATACACTCGACGCGGCGCTCGCCTATCTGCCGTCCGAAACCCCGAGGCGTCCATTACTTGAGAGTTTTCTCTCCCTGTCACGGTCCTGCTGCTTCCAGGCTTGCTTCTCCTGGTACGTAGGCATTCGACACTCCCCAATGACATCAAGCAGCGGTAGTTGGAAATCATTTTCTCCTCGAAAGTATGTTCGCGGCACACGTTTCTGCGGTGTGCATCCCATCTTGATCTTGGTCTTGAGGACGATTTTGGTGCGTGGATGATCTTTCAACATTTTGGAAGCTAAGCTGGCACGACATTTTCCATACCGTCCAAAGGCTCGTCGTCTCCGTACCCATTGTTGTATGGACCAATTTTGTGAACATCAAAAAGACATCACTACATGCTTTGCAGGAACTCCGCTAAACTCTTGGAATTCGTTCATCGTGGAATGAACGTGGTCCCCAGAACGCTATGTTGCAGCACGCATCAGAACTTGAATCGGTACACGAAGTGAGTCTCTGTGGTCGAACTGGCTGTACCTCTTGCAAGTCGACTAGATATCTGCTGAACTTGTTGTTGGGATCTTTCAGAGCTTCAGCAAGTTTTATCTACCTCTGAAACTCAGCCCCTGTCTCATTCGCCGCGGTGCACATGCATAGTACAAAACGCCAGGAAAGACCTTCATCGATGACAAGTAAAGTTTTGACAAGGCTGGCGTGTCATTCCGGAAGTACTTCATTAAACTCATGTTTCAGCTGAAGTGGACCGCATCTCGACAAATGAATGCCATATCTCGCGATGTCACACCCGCTTCGTCCGGGAGGATCTCGTATGCATCCATTTTCGTCCTCGCAAATCCCAATCTCATCTGATGGATGGCCGTCGCTACTTCTGCCACGTCCTCTGAAAAACTGAGTTTTCCTCGGGGCTCGGCATAGCGAAACGGAGCGGCTGCGCGACCACGATTGACCTAGTCGGCATCGTCCCTGATTCGCATAGTCACGCGACACCTGAAGCTCATGAAGTCGTGGATCTTGTCCAGCAGTACTGGTTCATGGTGGGGCATGCAGTGAAGTGTAGGTTGTCCCCAAGAGTTTCCCAATCGTCTGCGAGTAGAGCTAATTCTACTGCAAATGCGGTGGATAAGACGGTCCTCGCAGCATTCGTCTGATGACATGTCCATGCAAATCAACAGAGTTTTGTGAAGGAGCATACGCAGCAAATCCACTGATAATTACGTTCGGTGTGCTCAGTGGATCGCCCGTATATCGGTGAATCAGGCTCGTCACTTGGTGGTGTGCATATACTCAGAGGAATGCAGGCCACGACCTTTCCGTCTTTCGTGTCTGGTGTCGGTTCCGGTAAAGCACATTCACCCATTCTGTCATCGCTCTTTCCGACATCGTACATTAACAACGGTCCGCGAAATTTATATCGTGGTTTTTTAGGATCAGTACAGCCTGATGTCACCAAATTCTCAAATACAGTCGTTCTTTCGCGTCGCAAATGGAATCGAAGTGTAAGGCGACACTGGTATGTCATTCCATTGTACCAGACTCCATTTTGTCGAAATCTTCCGGCATCTTCTGCATTGAAGGAAGTCCATTTAGGCTCATCTAGTGTTCGGAAGGCGAACTCGATGAGACTAAGTGCCTGCTTGAAGTTTTTGTTTTCACTGAAGGCAAACTGGCAGCATTGTTCGGAACTTGCATCGATGCACACAGATTTGACCCAAGCAGCACTGGGAACCTCCTGTGTCAAAAGCTCGAAGAGTTTATTATGAATGTGGCTCGGTCCTCCCCATTCTCTGATCTGGTCTTCAGATGCACCGTCCATTGATTGCGGTGGTCCCCACCATGATCGATCCGTGTTCATTGCTTTTACAGCGAGCAGCAAGGAAGAACGCAAAGTAAGAGGCAGCATTACGTTGGCAAGAGCGAATGACAGCCTTTTAGTAAGGCCGAAAGTGATACGTGTCCATCGCGGAAACGAGTATTTTGTATTGCAGCCACGGAAATATGGGAGCACAAGGCAATCATGTCGAGTGGTAGAGCACTTCATCGGGGACTGGATTCTGGCTCGAATACGATAAACCTGTCAGAACCTAAGCTCTGTAATCGGAGCACTGGTACGATGTCTGAATGTACGCCATCATCTTCGCAATTGCGGCGAACCCACCTTCTTCTTCACCGGCTAGTTGCATCCCTCGTTTCTGCGCTAGAGTCATACCCTTACGAGCTTTGATTTGTGCTGGAGTAAGACAGTGACCAACCTCATCTGTTCGTGGGAGATCGTCTTCCTCTCCACGGGCCTCGACGTGAACTTCGTTGGGAGGTTGACATCCCATCTCTATCGGGATTCTAAAGTTCACCCAGTGGTGCTGCAACTGCTTGTACTGGAAATCGACGCGACAAGTGATTGTCATCTTCTTTCATCGCTCACGTTCAAAGACACTTGGTTCGACTGTTCCTGTAGCTTGAGCACGGAAAGTGGTGATCCTTGGCTTCTTGGTAAAGTCCTGTCTCGCGAGTCCTAGTCTTCCGTACAGAAGTTCATCGACATCTCGAATAAAGGAGCGGTCGCAGCAGTAGTCGCTGTTGCTGTCTGCGCACAGCAAAAGTCTGAAGTCTTGATGTTCCCCAGAAATTACGTCAAGGCTCGGTAGAATGCTTACTGCGTATCCTATCTTTTGTTCATCTGTCTGTGACGGTTGAGCGAATATAGAAGACAGGAAGAGGGATGCGAGGAACATGTTGGAGATGTTCGACTTGACACGTCAAGCATTGGGTCAAGCATTGGGCTATACGTGGTTGAACTACCTTTGACGGCATGTGTTCTTTTCAGATTGTCGACGGACCACTTTATCGCACTCCCGAAGAGCCATCAGTTTCATATATGATATATGCCGTCTACATCCCTCCAGGTCCCTTCGGAATATTCTTTACAATGGCACCAAACAAATCCATGACATCAAAGCACGTCGCTCGGAAGTGCACCGACGGACGCCTAGCAAGCGTACGAATCGGTCTTCCCCTTTCTTCGCCCGCTCCCTCTGCATCTTCAACACGTCCAATTTGTCCTACACTAGTCGATCCAATCACGTAGTTCCGGGGCGTGGAAAATTGGTCGTCGTCACTACTATCGATTGGTTCTTCCATGTTCACGTCCTCGGGGGAACAAAACCCAATCAAGTCAGTTGACGGGTACCTGTGTCCTGCTGGCCTGTACCGGACGTTCACGGTATGATCTGGAACACACCCCATCTCGTGTCTGGCCTGGAACTGGACTTGCCTAGTGAACGGTTCTAGATCGAATTTGAACTCCAAGCGACATTGGAACTCTATCCCTAGGAAGGGTTCACCTTCAATCAAGATGTCTTTCGGATTAGATTCTGTTGCAAAATACGACGACAGTCGAACGTTCGATAAAGACATTGATAGGCCGTACTGTTTGAACACTCGTCCGAATTCTGCGGCGACCGCTGCTTTGTAGAGATAGTCGCAGCAGACTTCTGAGTTTGTGTTGATGCATAGTGGGAGCCACTCTTCTCTAGCTTGTAGAAGCCAGATTAGGGAGACTTCGTACTGGAACATTCGTTGCATGTGTTCTCGTTGTGCTGCGCTGGTATAGTCGATGGGTCCAGGAACATCGTTTACTTTCTCTTTGCCTTTGTTTGCATGTACAGCTGCTAAACAGAGGAGCACGAAAAGTCGGATAAGAAATGCCATTGATCGGAGTAGTTGACTTCGCGGGATTATATTCAACTCATGCTGAAACGTCTCTCGGGATAACAGTTGTTCCGTCACGGAATTCACGACCCGGCGGGTTACAGGGAAATTCATTGTATTTGTATTCTGCTCGTCGCTATGTTTTCATGCTCACATTATTTCTTTTCATTATAGTTTACCTTGCCGGCATGTCAATCTTGACTTTTTCCTGCACGATTTCTGCTGTACAGTCGCTGTACCATGGATGTTGGAGGACGTCCTGCATCGTTACTCTGTCGAGTAAGTCTCGATTCAGCATTTTCCCGATAAGGTCGATGCTGTTTTCTGAGACAATGTAAGGAATCCGCAAGTCGCGGTCCATTATCTCGTCGATATTGTAGAATGGGTTTTCCTTGTAGATTAAGGTGTAAAAGAGGATGCCACACGCCCAGACATCCTGCTCCTTGCCGTTGTATGGTTTGCCATCTAGAGCTTCGGGACTTGCATAGTCTAGTGTGCCGTGGAACGTATCAAACGGACCATTGCGACAATAATTAGCAGACCCAAAGTCGATCAATTTGACCCAGCCATTGCGATCTAGTACCACGTTTTCGTCCTTGATATCGCGGTGCACGATGTCGAGACTGTGTAGATGGTTGAGAGCCTTGGCCACCTGAAGTGATATACACTTGCACTCCCATTCGGACATACTGGTGTTGAGTTCGATGTAATCAAAGAGGTCCATGCCAGGAATGTGAGCTGACATGACGATGTAGTAGTTGACATCATCTTCGAAGAAGTCCTTCATCTCGACAAGGTTCCGATGCTGATGGTTTTTGAGATGATTCAGGACATGAATCTCCAAAGGCACTGTGCCAAGTTTTCGATCCCTGGTCCATGTATCTACCAGTATCCGCGACTTTGTAACGTACTTTAGCACAATCTTCTGTCGCTTCCGGCCGTAGCGTGCTAGTTTGACTTGTCCGTATGCGCCTGCTCCCATTTCTTCCAATATTTGATACTCTTTGATTTGCCGGGGTACGGTATCGACCGGTACCTCAACACTGGCGCTCGCGTCCTTGGCCTCAACAGGCGATGGCGGAGACGAGTTCCCGTTCGTAGCGACAATCTTTGCAGCCTTGGAGACGGCCGTCTGCACAACTTCTGATTGTGCCTTTGGAGTGAGACCCTTTTCGTACGATAGCCAAAGCGCATAGAGCTGTTGCTCGCGGTCCGAGACGGCGAATGTAGTCTTGCCGTTTTGAGCCACGGACGAAACTCGCATCTGTATATCGATGTGCACAATACCTCCATCGCGGTGACGACTTTCTATGCCTCGCAGAGCTGACTCATGACTGCCACCACTGATGTGTTTGGCAGCATCCCGGAAAGCTAATTCTGGAATGATCTGGCCATCATGAAATTCACCACCATGCTGTTGTCTGAGGGTGTCAAGGAGTTTTTGTAAATGCGGTATAAGCTTGATGATGTTCTCTCCAGCTGTTTGTCTGAATCCGAAAAGAGAGTTTGTTGATACAGGATTGGCAGAGATGATCTCCAGTGTTTCTGCTGATATCACAATGATTCCAGCCACATGAGGTAGGAAGGATACTCTGAGTTTGTGTTTCTCTGCAGTCGAGAAGACGTCTTTCTCAACTGTGCAAGGTACATCCCCGGACAAGGACTTGAGCGTGAAGCTCTGAGTGGCTGTGATTAGGTCAAGGTCCAACAAACCATCGGCAGCCCTTGGCAAAGTACCAAGAGCATCGCTGAGCGGCAGGCCATTTATTTCCCGATCAAACACCTTGTCGACATCGCCATACGTCGCGACGATATTAGCGTCCTGCGAATCAAGTGATATTGTGCATACTCCTTCTTCGATCTCCTCAATGACCCAAATCATACCATTTTGGCGTCCCTTGATCCATACAGAGGCAGCCCCTGTTCCCAGCCGCTTGATGACCGGTAAGACGTCTCCGCACAGTAGCACTTGTCCATCCAGACCGTTATTATTGCAAACCTCATTCAATTTTGCTGTAAGCCAGTCGCGTCGATCTTCCGCAATATAGTCGATCAAGCTCTTTTTCCGAATTGCATCTTTTCCCATCCCGAAAATCATCATTGCGTAATCGTTAGCAGACTGGATCTGCCATGGCTGCTGCGTGGAGGTTGTGAAGACGGCCTGTGATAGCTGCTGGCCCCAGCGATTTGTAGCGTGCAAGGGCTGTAATGGCGATGTCTGATACTGAGGGTTGAGATTTGGGAGATTGGTGCAGGACAGCGAAGATTGAAGTTGAGCACGTAAGTCGGGATACTTTTCGGAGAACGATGACGCCCGACCGCGCTGTGGATTTAATAGATTACTGGACTGATTCGAGGTCCCAGATGTCGTCGTTGTGGATCGAGAACCAGACATGAAGTCAGGCGTAGCGTGTCCTGAATTCGCAGACGATCCATTCGAACTTGCAACGTCAAAATCGAATGAGACTACCCCACTGGGCGCAGTCTGAGGAGGCCTGTGTTTCCCGTCGAAAGCGTGATCGTTCACATGCGTCAAGTTGAGTTGCAGGCCTTTACTCTTCGATTTTCCAGGAGGAGGTGTAACATCGCCCATATCTATATCTCCATCGTCGTAGAAGGACACTGAGCGCTGGCCGGCGGTGAGGCGTTCTCGAAGATACTCTAACGACCGATTTACGATGTTATGTCGAGCAGCGATTGTATCGTGCTGTGCTGCGAAGGAAAAAGAATGTAGTGATGTTGTTGGAAATGCTTCGAGATCGCCCAGATGGGCCGACGAGATATTAGATTGTTGCATCAGTGAAGACGTCCCACTTCCCGGCCGCAAATCGTCTTTCGAGTTCTGTCTCGTAATATTACTCCTTATCCGTCCAAGTCCTGACATGTTGAGCTGTTTCGAAGACGACCTAGAGTCCTCGAGCACACTAGGCCTTTGTATAGACGCGGGTCTTTCTGTCGATGCATTAGATATGTTGTCACTCATCTCTTCGCTATTATGGTTCGATGTATGACTTTGCGTTGCCTCTACTGTGTCACTGTCTTTTTCGAGGCGTAAACGTGGTAAAGAAGCATGTGCCATACCATTATGATTTGCAAATGACATGATGAGAAGTGTCGCAGTTTCACTGACTGAGCGACTAGTGCGCTGCAGTCACTTACACTGTCCTTGAGTAAGTATCCAGTGTTTCAGCTGGTAATTAGAGAAGTATTGAGTAAGTTGGTTCAGTTGGCTGGTTAATGGTGATGTATTTCCTCTGAATTCCATATTCCCGTCAATCTCTCTCATACAATAGAAATCAGGGTCAGCATTAAGAGTACTTTGTAGACGAGGTCGGCATGTAATGGAAGAACCTGAAGAAGAAATACACAACATTCATGACTCAGATGAAGAAGAAGATGCACAGGCCGCGGACTACCGCTTCCTCGGAGCAATGCTCAAGTCAAAGAAAGACTACGCACTCCCTTCTAGAGGAGAGAAGGACTTTGAACCAGATGGGACAAATAAGCAAGACAAGATCCTGAGTGCCTCTCGAGATGCCATGTACGATGCACTCTCCGTAGAGCGAGAAATTACCGCCAAGAATTACATCAGAGCGACTTGGGTCCCTGATCTGAAACTAGCGAGGATCGAGAAGCATCATGTCAAAGGACCCATGTTCAAAGCTATGGGAAAAGTCGATCGAGAGAATATCTGCTGGTTACTCCCTGAAGAACTGCTGTACTTATTGGGACGAGGAAACGTAGAGTGTTTCTATCAGGACAAGGGAATCGCCATGTCGTTACAAGCAGCGTATGCTGAATGTATACCTCACATCACGCTCGACTACTTCCAAGTCTATGCATACCTCAAACGAGCGGGATTCATGGTTCTTCGGACAAGAGAGCGGAAACCACCTGATCCGCCTTCTGCGTCGAGGCTGTCCGCACTGCTCGACAGACTTGCTTGGCTGTGGCGGCCTGCAAAGGGTGTCATTCGGCGGGATCAAGTCTACTACTCTTTCAGACAGGTTTATCGTCGCTTACAATACGTTCCTCATCACAAGTTAGACACACGATATGTTCCTAATCACGACAATACACTGCATATTTCGTTCGACGTTTGGAAACCAAATACTCACTTTCGGAAGAGTAACCCTGGGGCTCCTGATTTCCAAGTCTCTGTGCTGGATGCATCGACCAATGACTTATTCACACAAACAGATGTCGACCGCCTTTTCGCAAGTCTTCCATTGCTAGAGAACGCAAAGAACTCGCCATTTGCGAGGTTGAAAGAAGGGCACAGGAATTTTGTGTTGGCAGTGGTCGATCTCGGTGTAATCAGTTTCCTCAACGTTGGCGACACGAATTTCGCAATGGAAGATATGACACCACCGAGTAAATTTAGTATAACGTTCTAAAACTATGCTTTAGAAAGTATTCTCTCTACATCAGCAATGCTCT
>CAWLAL010000259.1:0-12714 GCA_963854785.1 Vaccinium vitis-idaea | reverse complement strand
CGCAGACAAAGAGGATGATTAGGAATTTTCTCATTCTTCGCTAATAGTGAAGTGTCGCTCAGTGGTATCTTTTCGTTGCCTAGTGTATCTCCCTTTGCCCCTGACCCTTGAAAAAAACGCCCATCAATGCTCCACAATGCACATGTGTATCCGTCATGCCCTCCATCGTCAGTCAATGATGAATGCGCCAGAAGGAAGCGCATCACCTACGGGCAGCGCCAGCACCGCCGTCATCCTTGTCCAGCGCAGCGCTCCTGGCCTTTCCAACGATACCCGCAAAGCCCGACCTGCCCCCCGCCACGCCCCCCGACATGGCCGACGCAAGAGTCGACCTGCCCCTCGCCACATTCGCCGCGAGCACGTTCTGGCCCGCGTCGACCGTGTCCGCGAGGCCCTGCCGACTCTCGTTGACCATCCCCATCGACTCACCACCATAGGCGGCGCTGGCCTGGATGCCCTCCGAGACCTTGGCGGACAGTTCTACGATGGCGTTGCCCGCGGCTTCTGCGGCAGGGCCCGAGGTGACGTTGTCTGCCAGCGTCGTCATGCGCTTCTTGAGCTTCTCCTTACTCTCGACGCGCCGCGTGAGGTACATGGTTGCGGCACGACCGCGTTGGGACAGGATGCGCTCCATCTCCTCCTCGTAAGCGCGCTCGTAGATGTCGTCGTCGACTGCGGGCGGTGATTCGCAGACTTGAAATTCCTGCGTTGACTGCTCATTGGTGCCAGAGGAGGGGCCGGCGCCGATTTGCAAGTTCAGCGTATCTTCTAACGGATCGTGCGCGTGACCCCGGCTGTGATCTCGGGCCATGGGGAAGGTGCTAGCTTTGTCAAGTCCAGGGCGCTGGTCTTGGTCTGTATGACTCATCTGGCTAGGCGGGATGTTGTCCAGTGCATCAGGCACGGAAAGGGCCTTCTGCAACGAGGGCACGGGTTTCCGCTGCATCTCTTCCGTAGAGTCCTTGCTCTGAGATACAGCATGATCCTCATCCTGAGATACAGCACGATCTTCATTCTGAGATACAGCGTGATCTGTATGTGGGACGTTGGCTGTGCGATGGACTCCTTCGGCGTCTAATCTCGACTCTGCAGGGCTGCGATCGAACTTTGCCTCGCTTTGGGAATGAGGCAGACCATACTCGTGGTGCATAGCAGCTGGCGGAGCTGTAACGCGCGAGCCAAGGCCAAGCACGTTATCCATTAATTCGGGTCGAGGCTTGAATAGCAGGTTCTTAAACCGCTTTACAGCTTTCGCCTGTTTGACCGTGAGTATGAGTGCGGCACTTCTACGCTTTCTCGACATACCACTGCCATCAAGCTGCTCATGTTGCCCGTGATAGCGTCATCAAGCTCTTCTTTGGTCACCTCGTCGACTATGGTACTAATGTTGTCTGCTTCAGGAAGCAAGGGATCTTGCCCATCTTTGGTCACCCAAGGATGTTCCTGCTGGCTGTTAATACTCATTTTAGCGACATCAATGAAGTGACCAACTCTTATCTGTTTGATCTTGATTCTTTTGCTTGGGTCCTTTTCAAGCATCCGGAGCATCAGATCTTGAAAATTCTCGTTGGACTCGGTTTGCAGGGGCGGGGTGTTGGACTTGATTGCTTCATAGAGTTCCAGCATACCATGAGCCTCGAATGGTATGCGACCATATCGTAAGCAATAGAGTGTTACTCCCATCGACCACACGTCTATGGCTCGCCCTGAGACATCGCCATGGCGTGCCACGCACAATTCCGGCGGCATGAACGCAGGAGAGCCAGCAGATTTTGACGTGTGCATGGCCGACTTCCTGTCAAACATTTCCGATACACCAAAATCGACAATCTTAAGAATGTTGTCGTGAGTAATAAGACAATTGTCGGGCTTCAGATCTCGATGAATGATGCCCTGCCCATGAACTAGGACGAATGTCAGTAAAAGCAGATCTCGCACGGTCTACAAGGCACTTGCGATATTCCAAACCGAGAACCATGTCACGGAACCAGCATCGGCATGTCTCATCATCGTAAGGGTCTGCAGTTTCGTCAAGGCCAACTCTCATGACAACGCCTTTCTTGCACATCTCGAGAACCATGTACAACGAGTCTTCTTCTGGGTCGTCCAGTACTTCTATGAGTCGCACGACATTCGGGTGGTCGAGTTTCTTCATGACAGCAATCTCTTCCTTGATCAGTTCAAAGGGATTCTCTGCGCCTTCGGCTTGGTCGCCGGAAGAGCGTCTGTGCAATGGAGACACGAAGCCTTCATTGGCAGGAACATGTTTGCCACCCTTCTTTCTTCGCGATGGACGCCTCAGTAAGTTGGACTGTGCTCTTTTCCGTAAGCGCGATTTGGAGAACTCTTTGACTGCCTGTTTGACGTCAGATCTCGATTCGGATGCCCGTTGCCTTGATAGCGTACATATTCTTGGCCGAATTGATCGACTGCCAGGTGCACCGAGCCGAAGGACCCTCGCCCAATCTCTTGCTTGATTACATATTGGTTTATGCGGTGGACTGAGGCGCCATCGTCAGAGCCACTGCCGTAGTGCGACTTGGCATTGTATGTTTCCTGACGGGTGTTAAGACTGTGGCCTTTTGTGGAATGGTCGGATTGAATCCACCTTGACTTGCTTGTTTCGCGCGGACTCGCGGCGGCGATGGCGAATAGGACTGTGATACGCAGGTTCGGATCTGGGGACAGAGTCAGCGACCATTGCTACAAACAACGATTGCAACAAGCCCACAGGTGCGAGATAGTAGTCGGACGTGCATCTCCAGCGGCGGCAGCAGGGGCAGCAGGGGCATCGAGCTCAACCGTAGGCGGCGCGGCGAGAGCCTTTGGGCCGGAGTCGAGTTTCGAGTTGGTGGAGGGGCTCGCCATGGCAGATCAGCAGCCCCGCATCTAACGCAGGTGGCTCATGATCTGATCAGAGACAGGAGCTGGTAATCCGTCGGAGATGCCGTGTAGCTGGAAGACTCTGGTCGAGTTCCCGTCGAGCAATGCTTGAATGTGCATGCAGGTATCAGCTCTGGGGAAAAAGTCCAGGGAACGATGTCATGGTTGAGAGCCAAGTGCCATGTGCTTGAGGCCGCGCAAGAAGCTTAACTTTGGCAGGCGCTCCAGGGTCCAGCACGCCAAAGCGAAAGCCGCAGACATGATTGGCAGGGCGGAAATGGGAGTGTCTCTCGACCTCGCCTGCGTTGCTCCTCTAGAATAGAAATCCAGAGCTCGAGCTCAAGTGCCATTCGATCGCAGCCCGCGACACGGTACTGCGCACGAGACACGATACATAGCGGCGTCACATCATGTCATTGTATTCATTCTACATTTTTGACAGGCACAGTGGGTCGTTCAGAGGCATGTCTCGGCGCGTGAGGCTGATTCCATGTCTAGCCGAATGCATCTACAGCAAGCGGTGGGCTCAGCGGCCTAGCTCGTCGACGACAAAGAGCCTCCAGCGACAATCTGGGACAAGCGTCTTGTCCAATGGCACCACGAACGTCTCGGGGGGAGGACGCAAGGCACTCTCGAATGACGACGATGCGAAGCTGGTATTTGGTACGGTCTTTTCGCTGCGCCGGATGGTGAGGCAATTAGGCGGTGAGGACGACAGGTAAGCATTAGACGTCACAGCATGCCAGTATGATCAATGCGTGCTAAAGCACGTTCAGCTTCTTGTCGTATCGCACTGCTGAATACAAGCTCCACTACTTTGAGACACCGACCAACCTCAAGTTTGTCATGTTGACAGACACACGCATTGGCAACATGAGGACGGTGCTGCATCAGATATGGGCCAATCTCTACGTCGAGTACGTTGTCAAGAGCCCACTTTCACCTGTCGAGCACCCAGGTGGCATAGGGGTAGCCAATGAGCTCTTTGAGGGTGGTCTTGATGGTTTCATGGTAAGACGCAGATATCGTGACTACGGGCATCATGCTAAGGGTTTGCGCAGAATTCGATCTTCCCGCCTCAAGATCGATGAAGGCTGGCTCATGGCGCCTGACATTATCATCAGCATCGTCATACAGCAGGGGAGGCTGGCAGGGCGATCATGGCGAAAGCTCCTCACGTGCCTCGGACCATCGATCTTCTTTTTCGATCTCGGTCGTCGAATGTCTCGGCGGAGTAAACTCCGCGCGGCTTGGTTCACTGCGACCATTCAGCTGCAGCAGACACTTGCGTTGTGCCTGATGTCCCGAGACTGTTACGCAAGCGCTGGCCTAGACCTTTCCAGCATGGACGAGGACGTTCCGAGGAGGATTTGAGCTATCAGTGCGTTGTCTCCACACGCTACTGCAGAGGATGAGCCGTGGCTGGACAAAGCCTCTCATGTTGTTGCACAGATCGCGGGATCACGGCTGGAGGCTCGAATCGAAGACGCTTTCCTGGCTGCCAGGGATGAAGGACGGCAGAACAGCAGCAGCGAGGTATGTTTGGCGAGGCCGTCGACACCTTAGCAAAGGCTTGTCCAGATACGCGGGTCGCATCGCACTGTCCCTCGTCCGACGTGCATGCAGCGGAGAACAGTTTCGCAGCCAAGCGACACGAATAATGTCCGAAACGGGGAAAGAGGATCAATGGTGCGACTAAGTGGACAGCCGGTGGGGTCAATTGTGACAGCAAACGCCCGTGCGACTGTACACCCATTGCCCCAGCTGCCCCTACCGTTGATATGCTGTGGCGCTGCGAGGCAACTCTGGACCCGCTGGATATTGAGCAGCGGTGCCATAGCGCGAGCTGACTAAATGAGAAGCTGCAGAGCGCTATTAGGATGATGTAACATACGGCGGCATTAGGTCTTGCACGTGCTTGTGTACAAAGCGTCGTGATCTTCGAGACTTTTGACATATTATATGGTGGTGCTGGGGAGCTCTGCATGAGATGCGGAGCACGCCGGGTCAACTCGAATTGCTGTGGGTCCATACATCTTTTGTGCAACTATGATGTAGACATGTACTGTATAACTCATCCTTGTCGTCGTTACGGAACAGATCGGTACCACTGTTCTGTCGTGCATCAGATTCATGAACCATCCATCTCAAAGGAACGCCCGGCTCCTGGGTGCATGGCAAACTGGGAAGCGAGAATATATTGCGTGGCGCCATGAACCTTGTGTCGAGGCTGACTACCTGAGCAAGTTGTTGCTGCACGGCCGGAATAGGGATCCGAGGCGACCTGGTCATAGAGTCACAGGAGCTGGGGACGTGGCAGCTATCGTGGGGATGTGACAGCTATCGTGGGGATGTGACAGCTATCGTGGGGAGCTGCGAGCTATCGCGAAGCTATCGCCGGGGTGCAGGCACTAGGTTGATAAGCCACAGGACAGTGATGGGGGAGACTGTGGAGTGTTGGACACATGTGGCTGATAGAGACGGACCAAGCAGCTATCTCAGTCACCAATTTCATTAAAGACAGCTGATGGCTCTGCTGATTGTCGATCGCGTTTGACAGTCCTATTACGGTGAGCACGGTACCAACACGCCCAAGATACTTGGAAGTGAGCGTGGGGTGGACAAAGATACGTCGCAGATGACACGTTCTTTCCTTCCTGTTTCAGCCACACACCGACCCTGCCCATAGACAGCAGCCAAGGCGCACATTTGTTGGCGACAAGATGAGAAGTGGGAAACAAGTACTGAAGGCAGAGATTGCAATCGCTCACGATGGCACAGCAGAAAGGACTCGAGAACCATCCAGGCCTTCTCTCGAGTAGCGGTCAAGCTGGAAGTGGTGTGCAACCTGAGGCAGGGATCTTGTTTTGGGAACGCTTATCAAGCCCGAGGAACGAATAACACAGGGTGCCTTTGACGGCTTGCAAAAAGGTCGACAGGCCTCTAGCGCCCGATCCCAGCGCGTTATGGTGTGGCAAGGCTGACCCTGTGTGGCTCGAACAGGAAGCGAGCCGCCGTCCGGCCGCCTGTGTGACTGCCGCGTGCAGTAATTCCCCACACGGGCACTGCAGTATCATTGTACTGTCAGTAACAACACTATGAAGGGCTCGAAAAGATGTTTGGTAGAGATGGAGTCGATGCTCGATGCTGGATGGTTGGCGTGCGCACGGATAGCTCGTAGAAAGATCGTGACGACGATGTCATTGGCGCTCCTTCGTTGGAGGACCATGCGTCAGAGGCCACGCCCGTCTTTTTGGCTCTTCTGATGCTCAGTCGGTCCGATCGCTCGCTCGGGGCCTGGATCTCTCCAGAGGTGCGCAGCGGCTGCTGGTGGGTGAGTGGTTGAGCCTTTAGCCTGCAGGACCTGATGACCTAGGAGGTACGTGGGTACATGGCATGTGTGTCTCTTCGAATTTGTGGGCCTCATCGGAAACTCCTGTACTGCTCCACACGGCCACAATCACGGCATGCTGTAGCGCTTGTCTGCGATCGCCGGCTCACGCGCGACGACTGTATCTGCGGTCTGTGTTTGCGAGCGCGTAACAGAAACTGCGCTACACGATACGCTCTGCAATGCCGTTGGGCCTGCCGGCAGAGCGACAGGGAGAGGGACGGACGCGGTAGCAAGTGGAAGCGTGCATCACATCACTTTGTGGGGTGCTCCACCCTTGCGTGCAGGAGTGCGAAGGACACGCCATACGCTGTTAGACTGCCACGTTCTTCTGATCTGGATCCTTGGTGGTGATAACTTTGCCGTCCAAGTCTGCTGTCTGGGTGGGCTCGGCTACTACGCCGAAGCAGGAAGGCACAGGGGAGGCATGAAACCTTACGTCGAGCGGTCACGACAAGACTCTGACTGATCACCAGCGGCGACGACGACTGTGCGTGCGCCACACTCGTGGCGCCTTGCAAACCATCACTCTCTGCTTTTCGCGCCCAGAGGAGGCGCACCAAGGACCAGGCCAGCAAGCGAGGAGAAACACCGGTCAGGCACTGTAGGCGCCGCCGTTGGTGAAGCGTCCGCGCATCTCCACATTTGCATCAGTAGAGGCTTTTTCATTAAAGAAACAATATTGCGCGGAGTGAGCTGCGTGGCAGCACATGCTGTGTGCAACGACTCGTCTTCCTGCTTGTCCCTGCTTGTCCCGGCTTGTCCCTAGCCGTGGTCCCGATTATCCATTGTGGTGGGCATCGTGTCGTAGCGTCCGCGTAGCAGGCCAAGCAAGACACTACGAGGCTACCGTCGGGGCTACCACCCATCCTTCTCCAGAGAAAAGTAAAGTCCCTGCCTGCGCCACCGATCGCCGCCGCTTTGTCCTGCCCTCGACCAGCAGCACTAGTAGCAGCAGTAGCAGCAGCAGCAGCAGAGAGAACAGAGCATTGATTCTCTCCCTTCAACAAGCGCGGCGCTACTTGGCTGTCAGCATCAGCCACTCCACTTGCACCCTCCACACTCGTCGACGACTGTTCTCTCAATAATACCGCCGCTTGCCCGCCCTCGGATTCAGAACAGACTCCAGTCCTCCCGCTCCACACATCCTTCTTCTGCCGACCCTGTTGCGGTTTGCCGTTGCCAACGGTTTTGCGCGCACAGTCCCGCAGCCCACGCTCCCTCTCCCACGACGGCACTCTACCTGCACGCCCGGCTGCCATTCTCAGACTCCCCTTTCTACCCGCTACCGTCCAGCTCGAGAACCTCCCAGGCTCCACCTTGACAGACATTGCTGCCAGCACCCACCGCCCCGCTCTCCTCTGGCACATACGCACATCATGCTCAAATCTGCATAGCCGCCTCCGTGGTGCGACAGCAACAAGGTACTGCTCGTACGGCTTGGAGAAGGCGGAGGACTCACTAATCAGGACACATTCCTCTGTCGAAAACCATGACTGAAGTCCTTTCCTACCACGACAAGGCCGACGGCCAGGCATATTACGCAAGCTCGCCTCTCAAACGATCCTCACACTCGTACTCGTCCTTTCTGTCACACTCGGGGTCGCAGTACTCTCGCTCACGGCCTTCACCGCCGAGTCCTACCCCCTCTAATGGTCAATTATTTCCTTCAAACAGTCTCCCACGGCAGACTTCTTCCGCCTTCCACTCCTACTCGGACCTCTCGCACCGGCCGACCGACCCGCCCACCCCCGCGTCGAGCATCTTCTCGGACGAAAAGGACGAAGAGGAGGACAACGATGACATCACATTCTCATCTTACGACGACGGCGTGCAGTTCTACCATCAGGACGAGCCGTTAGACCTGTCGCCCAGCCCGAGCGAGGACAGTGACAGTGACTCTGGTGCGCAAGACGAAGCAAACAACGACGACCCCACCACTTCAGACTCACCGCTGCTCACACCCAGCGTTGCCGATGACACGGCCGTGCGGCCGAACCCTTCGAGACACGTCGACTACCTGTCACACGAGTGGCGGGAAGAAGATATATGGGCGTCGTGGAGGCACATTGTCTCCATGAGAAAGCAGTACGGGCAGAAGTCGAGACTGGAAAACGCATCGTGGAGAACGTGGGCAAAGTCAAAGTACAAGCTCCCCACCGTGTCTCCAGAGACACTCAACTGGTAAATTTGTTTTGGAAAACATTGCCCTCACTTCGGCTGATCAGATCCTAGGTTGAAGGAGAGTGACGTGACATGGTTGTACGGCCCCCTCCAGCCTGCACAATCACACCCCATCACCCAAACTTTGGCCCAACCTTCACCCAATCAGCTCTCTAGTCAGACTTCATTTCTCGCAAAGAAGCCCATATTGAAGAAGCGGAGCATGTCAGAGGTCATGCTGCAAAGGTCGTTATCTGCCAACTCATTGGTAAAACAAGCAGCGGCGGCCGTCCAAGCACAACAGAAGACGTCAGCAAAGTCACCGCATGGCCTTCCGTCTCATCAAATCGGCTCGCAACATAACTCAAATGAGGCGTCTCGCCCCATCAGCCGAGATCAGCTTGACTACTTCTCCTCCCTTTCGACCTCTGGCAACACCACGCCGTCTGATGGGGTGAAGCGGCACATCCGCTTTGATGAGAAGGTAGAACAGTGCATTGCTATCGAATGTCAGAATCATTTTGACGACGATGATGACGAGGAGCGATCCAATTCGTCTGACTCGGATTCTTCGGATGATGGTGTTTTGACGATACGAAGACCACGGAGACGACGACCCACGCTTGGGCGACGGCCATATTCAGCATCGCAATTGTCATCAACCAAGATCATCGAGAAGCTACCAGATACTACACTGAAGAACAAGATGGACTCGCCAGAGACTTCGCGGGCGAGCATGCAGTTCCCGTTTATGAATGGCTGGGTCTCTTCTAAGCTCAACCAATCTCCATCTCAGGAAACGCTACGACCCGCAAACCCATCTCGCAATTTTCTTTTACCTAACCAGAACGATACTGAGGATTCACGGACTGACACAACATTACAATCGGCGGAGGATGACGCGGCAGTGGCCGGCTCAGGGTCGCAGAGCCCGGAGCAGGGACCGTCGATCATGCGAAGGACACCCTCCGGCATGTTCATGCCATATAATGAGGATGAAGAGGAGACGGCCATGCAGCTTGGATTGTTTGGCAGGGTAAGCGAAACAATCAACACGGCCAAGGATATCGCACACGTCATATGGAACGTGGGCTGGAGGAAATAATGGACCTCCTCATATACACTGGAAAGCGGTCTGCAGAAAGCATCGGCAGCAGCAACGGTGGGCCCGGCACTTGTTATCAGCATTGGCGTTGCGGACCTCTCATGACCAGGCCCGACGATCTGGACCACGAGGAATGCATCGGGATGGGCAGCATACGACTTTTTGGCATACCGGGCGAGCACGCGGTTCGAGATGGCTTACGAGAGAGAGAGACGGCAGAAGATGCAGAGCGAGCGAGCATCAGCATTCATTACCATGGTTGCTGGACGCATACCGCAGACCGCTCGACCACCCAACAGCATGGCTTGTAGCGTACGTATTGCATGGTTAGGATAAACGGTTGCGCATGGTTCGTACAGTGCTTTTCTAATGGACATAAACTCTTGCCGACCAGGTATGGGCCGTCTGATGTGGCGGGAAGTGCCTCCATCTCGAGACCCTGCATTGATATGCACGTGGCAGTGTCAAGCCTTGACAGCAGCGTTCGTGATGCGTGTAAATGCTTGATGCAGTCTTGCTTCTGCTCGGATTACTTCGCTTTGTTTCGAGTCAGGTCAAGCGGGGTACACTTGGTAGATTAGTCCGAGCAGATCTGCGCCCTGCTACGGGCCGCTATGATTGCCGGCCATGTACCAACCTGCCAAGTTGGTGCTAATTCACTCGCTGACAACCAAATTTCCAAGTGTCAAGTTGTCTCAGCAGCCAGCCTGTGGCGACGAATCGGAGACATTACTTGCACAGCACCCCTTGAACACTACACTCTTTTCATCCTTCCCGCCGCTCTCGCCCGACTCCACCTGTGATCGACCTCTGCTCTATCCTCTGCTCCAACGGCTGCGTGCGGCATGACACACCACCAATGCCTCTACATTTGAGCCAGCCAGACACCGCACTGATATAGTTATCATCCGTCTGCCACACGCGACCCCACCGCAGCCATGTCCCGGACGGGCTCGATCATGGACGGGCCCGTCGACATTGTCACCCTCGTCGATAGCCTGGGGAGCCGCAGCGAGTCCACCCGCAAGCTCGCCGCCTTCCAGCTGCAGAACCTGGTCGAAGATGCAGAGTTCGTCGACGTCTTTGTGCAGGCCGACGGCATGCCAGCTCTCGACGAGCTCGTGCTGCAGGAGCAGGGGAACACTCTCGCATATGCTCTGGGTAGCCTTGCGCGCATACTCGAATTGGATTTTGGCTGGGACCAGGTCAGCGACCAGGCGGTGGAGAGGGTATGTCTCTCATCTCACCTGACCGTGCGATAGCAGGTCTAGCATAACATGGGAACGCTGGCACTGACACATACAATCGTAGGCTGTCGACCTTGTAGTCGCACAACCCAACATTAATGTTCTGCGCAATGCCTTTGCCTTTCTCGTCCTCGTGGTTTCGCGACCACCGGACAACGAGCTGGACTACCCTATGCGCCACGCAGACGGCTCGAGAATGGGTCCGGATCTCGAGACCCTGAAGCCAATATTGAAGGAGAGGACAAACTTCCTCGACTCTTTGATTGAGAAGCTGTCGTCGGCCGATCACGCGCTGTGCGCCAACGCGCTCAAATTCATGAACGCCCTGGTGCGCGACAGCATCCTCACCTTCTCCGAGACTCAGTTGATGCGCTTCGTGAAGAGATTGCAGGACCTCGAGATCTTCTCAACAGTAGAAGGGCTGATGAGAGGCGAGATCCTGGAAGAGGACATCGCAGCGCAAGTGCTGGATTTTCAGACATTGACAAAGGTCATGCTAAGATGCTGGAGATTTGTGCCGGTAGATATGTCACGGCAGGCACACAGGGAAGCGCTAGAAAGCATAAGAAGGACAGCGAAAAAAGCTTTGGGCCGATCAGAGTCTGCCAAAAATGCAGCAGAAGAAGCAATCGATGGCGCGAGAACATCTCGCAGCAGGGAGAAGAGACCCGCCACAGCTGCCAATGGCAGCGGCAGCTCCAGCGGCGCCGTCACTCCGGACCTGCCTCCGTGGACACTGGTGGGCTTTGGTTCGGATGATCCTGCCCGCGACCTGGACGAGACTGGATTGCTAGGACTTATGGACCTGGCGGATTTTGTGCGCAAAAACACAGATTTCTTCGAGCGTATGCTCCTGGAACAGAGTGTGCTACCGCAGGAGCAGCGCTGTCCCGTAGCCAAAGCCTGCCTGGCTGTGACGCGCGTGCTGTATGATCACTTTGAGATTGGCGCCAGCAGTGCTAGTCCTCGCGCATCGTCGGCAACGCTTCTGGTCCAGCTGCGCAAGGGGCCATATCAGATCGATGATGATGCAGTCGACAGTGATGCTTTCGTCGCCGCTGCTTCTGCGAAGATCACGCCGCTACTGTTGGCGAGGGACAAGCTACATGGTGCTCTTTCTCACGCCTTCTTCCGCCTCTGGACTGCTGCTGAGGCCGGTGCCGTGGACTTTGGCAAGATCGAATTGCTGGTACGGCTGCTTGTGGCGAGGACTGTCGGCAGCGTGACAAGACAGGCGCAGACACAAGAGGTTGAGGACAGTATCGACTCTGTGAACCTGCCGCAACTGCGGAAATGGCAGCTGGAAGAATTGGACAAGCAGCAGGACAACGCCTGGGGTGAGGATCTTGGGTAAGTCCTCAATACCACAGCACCACTTGTTTTCATTTCGCTGACAATACTCACAGTCGACTCCGCGACCGCGTCAACGAAGAAGCAGTCCAATTCATGCAAGAGCAACGGATCCGTTGCCTCCTCCAAGGCGGCTGGTTCCCGTGGCTGCCCGACCCGCAATCCCCCATCCTCGACCGTGACGACCGACCGAGCGATAATGAGATCCCGGACCTCATCGCGTGGTCCTTTGTACGCCTCGACCCGCGACGACGGTACCTCCACCACGCGCAGTTCCCGCAGCGGCTGGAGCGGCACCCGACCATCGCGGAGCTACCGCAGCGCATCGACGTGCAGCGCGTCAGCAGCGTCGTGTCCAACGTCGAGGCTGGAGTTGCGCTGCCGGTGGAAGTGCGGCAGTTTAGCGATTACGCCGACCAGCATCAGCAGCAGCAGCAGCAGCAGCAGGGCAGGGACGGGAAACCCACAGCAGCAAAGGTTACCACCGCGGCAGGCACGACAGGCACGACAGGCACGACGACGACGACGACGATGGGCGAGGGCACAGTCACGCGCCTCACGATCCGCGGCGCAGA